>JAXCEF010000518.1:0-35331 GCA_037178605.1 Colletotrichum euphorbiae | reverse complement strand
TCTAGCTCTACTTTAAATCCAGGTGCAAGTACTAGCAATGATAGTAATTCTTTGGAATCCTCTACAGTTACAAGTCAAAGTCAGTCAGGTGTTACTGATTCAGGCTCAAGGAATCAAAGTTCTTTAGAAGTTAAAGAAGAGAATTCTATTAAAAGAAAACACTCTAACAATGATTTGGGTCCAAATAAACGTCAGGATATTTCGGATTCCGAGGACGATGACAACAATAACGGTAAAGGAGGACCCAGCGGATTTTCAGCTGGAGGTGGACCCTCGGGAGGAGGAGGACCAGATGCTTCCTCATCGAACTCCGGCCCTTCGGCTACAAAAACTATGGTGCAGGAAGGAGAAATACAAAGTACTCTATCTAAAGGTAGTCCCATGGATTTCCTCATTGAACTTGAAAATACTACTTGTATTTATGATGAATTGAATTTTTGAGATGAAATGGTTTAACCAAATTCTTTCCTTTATACATTAATACTAGAATTAGTAATAAACGAATGCAGCTGGTAATATGCCAGTTCGTCAGATCCAAGGATATACTTCTGATTGCTTAGGATAAGGCGGTCGGTATGACTCTTGGATTCGCAGTAAAAGGGGTATTATCTTAATGGTAAAGAAGAGCGTTTCGGCCGCTAAGATATGAGTTCAAGTCTCATATACCTTTATTTATACTTTTTTGTCCCCCGGCTTTATCCCCTAGCCTGTCTTTACTTTGTATTCAGCCAAGTAAGACAAAAGGACTCCGGTAGGGCTAGGATCAGAAGTAAACCTGACCCCTTCATCCCATCTTTCCTTTGGCTTACGTTTTGCTTTTGGTTTTTGACCAGATGGGTGCTTCGCAGAGAAGTACTCCTCAATTAATTGAGGAGGAATGGAATGGTAATGGGCTAGCCCCATGCTGGCCAGCCAACTTCTGATCCCCTTATCTCCGATCAGGGGATAAAGCAGGCTGCTATAAATTTTATTAGTTCATAGCATAAATAAAGAAATAATTATGTATTAATTAGTGATCTACTATCTATTATTTTATATAAGCTAGAAAAGGTATTATCTTAATGGTAAAGAAGAGCGTTACGGCCGCTAAGATATGAGTTCGAATCTCATATACCTTTTGAGGGGTCCGGCTTCGCAGCCGATGGCACTTCACACATTCTTATTTATTAAAAGGGAAGGTGCTACTGTCCCCTGATCCCCTTTTCCCTGATCTGGATGATAAGAAGCCCCCGGCTTCGGATACGAGGGAATAGGGGGGTGGGTGCTTCCCCGGATGGGTGCTTCGCACAGGGGGGGTGGTTCGCACAGGGGGTGGTTCGCTACTACGTCGGAAAAGGAAATATGGAAGGCAGGATGGTATACTTCTGCACAGTCAGGGCAAGCCTATCTCCTCGTATTTTAATATGCAGTATATATTTAATATATTGTACCGAATAATTTGAGATAAATAAATAGAATATATGAGTTTAACTTTAATACTTTTTTTAATAGGAATTTTAGGATTCGTGTTTAATAGAAAAAATATCATATTAATGCTTATCTCTATTGAAATAATGTTATTATCTATAACATTTTTAATATTGGTAAGCTCTGTAAATATGGATGATATAATAGGGCAAACTTATGCTATATATATTATAGTTATTGCAGGAGCTGAATCTGCAATAGGTTTAGGTATTTTAGTTGCTTTTTATAGATTAAACAGTCCTCTTATCTCTAACTGTCTATCCTATAGTTCTAAAACTTTTTCTTTAGTCCCCTTACACTCTTTTAAGGGGATTATAAGTAAGGTAAAAAACGTGAATTTTATTCATACTAGAAATTATTCTACATCTTGTAATAAAGGGGCTACTACTACAAATGGTCAAAATAAGAATTCTTTAATTAATCCTTGATTTATTACTGGACTTTTTGATGCCGAAAGTTCTTTTGTGATAACTATTTTAAAAAATCCTAGATACAAAACAGGATGAAATGTTCAAGCTAGAGTTCAAATAAAAATGCACGAAAAGGACAGAGTTTTAATTCAATTAATTCAAGATTTTTTTGGGGGTATAGGTTATCTATCTAAACCTAACGGTAACTTTACTGTAGAATTTAGGGTTAGTACTTTAAATGACATTATTAATATAATAATTCCTCATTTTGACAAGTACCCCTTAATAACTAAGAAACATTCTGATTATAAATTATTTAAACAAGTTGTTTTACTTATGTTAAACAAAGAACATACTACTTTAGCAGGAATACAAAAAATAGTAAATATAAAAGCATCAATTAACTTAGGTTTATCTAAAGACTTAAAGGAGTTTTTTATTGAAACTGTACCTGTACAAGACTATGTTGTGGATAATACAATTTATAATAATATACCCCCTTATTGAGTAGCAGGATTTTCTGTTCCCTGTGCGAAGCACCCCCCCCATTTCTTGCTCTTTTTCCCCCTCCTACCTCCTCAATTAATTGAGGAGGAATGGAGGGGGACCACAAGGAGAGAAAGAAATGGGGGGGTGCTTCGCAGGGATGAGGAGAATCGAACTTTTTTATTACAGTTCAAAAATCTAAAACTAAAAGTGGTTTAGCTGTTTCATTAAGGTTTTCAATAGCTCAGCATTCAAGAGATTTTTTATTATTAGAAAGTCTTGTCACTTTCTTTGGTTGTGGTAAGGTAACTAAATATAAAAATCGTCCAGTTTCTGAGTTTATTGTTACAAAAATTGACGATGTTATTGAACATATTATTCCCTTTTTTCTTTTGGTTTTTCTTTTGCAAAACCAAAAGGAAAACGAAAAACATCCTGTAGTAGGATTCAAACACTTAAGTTTTTGACGACGTAGTCTTCAAGGAAGCAAGTTATATTATTAAAAATAAAGAACATTTGAATTTAGATGGTGGAACAAGCTCTGGTTTAAAAAAAGTTTTAGATTTAAAGAATAAAATTACGACATTATATCAGAATAAACTATAGATAATCATAGAATTGAGAAGGGCGTAAGAGGAATTGATCACAAAAGGTGAAGTGAACCTTCATCTAGTCTTATATTAATAAGGCAAAACCTTCAAATTGCGGGGAGTTCTTAAAGGCAAATCTACCAAGTTAATACAGTAATGTAATTAATGGAACAGGTAATGACTCGTTGTATGGTAAAAACGATTTGTATGAAGAAATGAAATAGATAATCCGCAGCCAAACACCAATAATGAATTGGTGCGCAGTTCATCGACTAAATGGAGGTTGGTAGATAATTTTACGGCGACTTCTGCTGGCAGAGCATGTCGCTCCTAAAGTTATTTGCTTAAGGTATAGTCAGGCTTGATTGAAAAATCAGGGTAATACCCCCAGCCTTCCTAAGGAATTTTCTATGGAAAAGGGGGGAAAACGAAGAGGAAGCATAGCAATAGAATATAAATAATGTATTTAAGTATAATTTTATTACCCTTATTAGGATCAATAGTTTCCGGTTTTTTTGGTCGAAAAGTCGGAGTTAGTGGAGCACGTTTTTTAGGTTGTTCAAGTATAATAATTACAACAACTTTAGCTATCGTAGCATTTTTTGAAGTAGGATTTAACAATAGTCCTGTGTATTTACATTTGTTTCCTTGATTAAATAGTGAATCCTTTAATATTGTTTGAAGTTTTCAATTTGATAGCTTAACAGTATCTATGTTAATTCCTGTTTTGATAATTAGTTCTTTAGTTCATTTATACTCAATAAGTTATATGAGTGCAGATCCTCACAATCAAAGATTTTTTAGTTATTTAAGCTTGTTTACTTTTATGATGATAATACTTGTAACAGCTAATAATTATTTATTAATGTTTGTAGGATGAGAAGGTGTTGGGGTTTGTTCATACCTTTTAGTTAGTTTCTGATTTACTAGAATTGCGGCTAATCAAAGTTCTATGTCTGCTTTCTTAACTAATAGAGTAGGGGATTGTCTTTTAACAATAGGTATGTTTGCTATATTATGATCTTTAGGTAATTTAGATTATACAACAGTATTCTCATTAAGCCCTTATATTAATGAAAATATTGTTACTATAATAGGTATATGTTTATTAATAGGTGCTATGGCTAAAAGTTCTCAAGTAGGTCTTCATATTTGATTACCTATGGCTATGGAGGGTTTGTTAAATAGGGCTCTCCTTAAACTTCACTATATGCGGGAACATCCCGTTTTAAATTCTTGGTCCTCTGTCTATTTAGTAGACTTCGGCAAAATCCAAGAAGAGGGAGAATCCGCAGGAAACTTCATAGAAAATGAAGGCTCCTCAGAGACTACATGTGAAGCAATTAATATAAATGATAAGTTTAAGTGATGATTTATAGGTTTTACCGAAGGAGATGGATCCTTTATTGTAAATAAAGATGGGTATTTAGAGTTTAAAATCACACAATCTAGTGTGGATGCTCAAATACTGTTTTATATAAAGAAGGAATTAGGATTCGGATCCGCATCTGTACAAGATAAAGTAAATAAAACTCATCATTATAGAGTTAGGGATAAAAAAAATATCCTTAAATTAATTCAAATATTTAATGGTAATATTGTAACTAGTTATAAATTAAATCAATTTAAAGTATGAGTTGATGCTTTTAACAAAGTATATAAAACAAATATACATTGTATAGAAGATAAACATGAGTTAACTTTAAATAATGCATGATTATCAGGATTTACTGATGCTGAAGGTTGTTTTACTTCTTCTACTTCAGTATCTAAGTCAACAGGTCAAACTATAACAACTGTAAGATATGTTATATCTCAGAAAGATGATATAGGATTTAGTAAAGACTTAGCTGAGAAAATCAATGGTTATATTACTCATGTTAAAAGTTATAATGGATACAATACAGTAGTAAATTGGGGGAAATTAAATAAAATTTTACTATATTTAAAAAATTATCCATTAAAAACTAAAAAATTTATATCATATAAAAGATGATTAAAAATTTATGGATTAGTTAAAGATAAAAAACATCTAACTCCTGAGGGTAGAATTATTATAAAATTTCTATCTAAACTTATCAATTAATTGAAGATATAGTCCGAACAATAACGGAAGTTATTGAGTATTTTCATCGTATACGTACAATAAAAGTACATAATGAAAATAAACATTTTTGCCTACACCGGTATCCGCTTTAATTCACGCGGCTACTATGGTTACTGCTGGAGTATACTTATTAATACGTTCATCTCCTTTAATTGAATATAGTTCTACTGTATTATTAATATGTCTATGATTAGGTGCAATAACTACTGTATTTAGTTCTCTTGTAGGTTTATTCCAACAAGATATTAAAAAAATAATTGCTTACTCTACTATGAGTCAATTAGGTATGATGGTAATTGCAATAGGTTTATCTTCTTACAATATAGCTTTATTCCATTTAGTTAATCATGCTTTCTATAAAGGATTATTATTCTTAGGTGCAGGTGCAGTTATTCATGCAGTAGCTGATAACCAAGATTTAAGAAAATACGGAGGATTAGGTGCATTCTTACCTTTAACTTATTCTGTTATATTAATAGCAAGTCTTAGTTTAGTTGCTTTCCCTTTCATGACTGGATTCTATAGTAAAGATTTCATATTAGAATCCGCTTATGGGCAATATTACTTTAGCAGTATAGCTGTTTACGTTATTGCAGTTATCGGTGCAATATTTACTACTTTATATTCTGTAAAAGTTTTATACTTAACTTTCTTAGCTAACCCTAACGGAAATATAGTTTCTTACAAACAAGCACATGAAGGTGATATATTCTTAAGTTTACCACTAGTAGTATTAGCTATTTTCTCTATATATTTTGGTTATATTACTAAAGATATTTTTATAGGTTTAGGTTCAGGGTTCTTTACAGATAATAGTATATTTATACATCCTACACATGAAATATTAATAGATACTGAATTTGCTGTACCTACTACATTTAAATTATTACCTTTATTCTTTACAGTTTCATTTACTGCTATAGCTATAGTTTATTCAGAATTCTTCCCTAATTTAATAAACAGTTTTAAATTATCTAATTTAGGTCATTCTATTTATGGATTCTTTAATCAACGTTTCTTAGTTGAATATTTCTATAATAAATATATTGTTAATTTAGTTTTAAATATGGGAGGTCAAACTACCAAAATTTTAGATAAAGGTAGTATAGAACTTTTAGGTCCTTTTGGTCTAGAAAAATTATTGATTAAAATTAGTAAAATCATTTCTAGTCTGAATACAGGTGTTGTTACAAATTATGCTTTATTTATATTCATAGGATTTATTGCATATACATCTATATACTACTCTTTCCATCCCGGAGGGAACGAAAATTTAGATTTATCTTCTTTAGCTTTAATTTTTGCTATTAGTATTTTTACCATTTTTTCCGGAGGCTATCCGGGGAATGGCGGCGGCGGCGGCGGCTTCGCAGCAGCAGCAGCCGGCTCTACCAAGAGTGGTAAAGGTTCGTAAACTTACCCTAAATTTAATGAATAACTGACTTATTAGACAGGGTGATACCTACTTCGTTAGCAGCCGACATTTTATAAATTTCAATAAGAATTATGACTTTTATTCCCTCTTTCTGGCTGACGGGGCGGCTAGATCATCAGAGTGTCCGTGGTGAATTTGTCTGACCAGTCATTTGCTTTCCGGTGTTTGGCGTATCACTTTTCTGCCATTCCTTCGTAACATCTCCCTCTAAATACCGAGTTGTCTGGGATTTCTCCTATTCAGTCCTTCGGTATTGGGTTCAGTATCCGTTCTATTGGATATTGCTCCCCAAGGAAGTATACCTTTCCGTCTCATGAGATTTGTTGTTGTAGTCATGCCGGTGCATATCCCGCGAACTCTTCTCCTTTGACCTGGTACATGTTTCATTGGTTTGACTTTGTGATTAATTTCAATTCCCTTAAGGCCTTTTCTCCCCATGTTTGGTTCGTTTCGTAGTTGGTTGTTACTCCTGTCTTCAGGTTGTATAATGTACCTATTCGGTCGTTCCCGTTTCACCCTGTTCCTTTCGGCTTTTCACTCAGTACGTTGTGTTTCCGTACTCAGCTCCTTACCAGTGATTTGGGGTTTACCGTTCTCGGTTTATATACCTTCTTACTGTTGTATTCCAGTTTTCCTGCGAACTTTACCAAGGTTTCTCATTCCATTAGTTCTGCCGTTGTCTTCTCTTCGGACCCATTGAATCATGTGTCTTTCGAGCTGTCGTATTTGGCTCCTAGGAATTTGAAGTCCCCTTTTATGACTCGGCTTTTTTCCCTATTCAGCGATACTCGGGTCTTTCTCAGCTTCTTCTTGAAGCTGTTTATCGACCCTCCTTCCGATAGGTTGATTATTCCGTCGTCCGCATACATGGTTAAGCCTTTTTCATCACCCATTCCCACAATTTCCAACGCGAGTATGCTTAGGATGGGACTTCAGTTCGCTCCCTGGGTAAATCCCAGTTTGCTCTTCACCTTCGGGCCATGGTGAATTATTTCGCTGTCGTCCTCCCTCACTTGCCCAGACGGTATCATGAAGGCGTTTATATTGGCTATAAGTCTTCCCAGTCCTGGGAATGAATTCTCTATGTATTCACATACCATACCGTAGTCGACATGGTTGAAGTAGCTCTTCAAGTCGAATTCGTATAACTTATCTCCCTTCTTAACGGCTTGTACTATCGGTTTCAGGGCTGTGGCTATGGATTTTCCTGGTCTGAATCCGTGTTGGTATGCCCCTATCTGGTCACCATAGATCAGTATTATGAACTCGTATATGGCCCTTATATACATCTTTGTGTCCAGTGTAGGTGTTCCAATTGGTCTCAGCTTTCCATTCGCCTTCTCAACGTATTGCCGTGTGACGTGTGTGATGTGTTCCTTGATTCTCGCCTTACGCAGATATTTGTTTATGTACATCTTTAACCTCTGGGCGCTCAATGTGATGGAGGCATTCCGGTCGGTCAATCTTAGGATTGAGACGGTGTATATACGGGATCTCCTGATCATCAGGTCATATATCCTTCATGCTCTGGCTGGATCCCTTTTATATTCTCGTCTTATCCTATCATGCATATATTTCAAGTATCTGTTTCCCTTCTTCAACGACTGCGACTTATGACCCACTTCTACGTACTCCGGAAGTTTCCATTGTCCGTATCTGTTCGTCTGAGGTACCTCCCTGACCGCCTGTGGAGCTGAAGTATTCCCTCCAAATACCAGCGTAGTTAGTCAGTTCATCATGTCTCCGTGTTTTTTTCGGTTCTGCTTAATCAATAACGTTTATACAGTTTCCTCTGCCACTGTGCTAGCTTCCTCCCTATTCTTGCTTCCTGCGTGGGGGTCTCAGCTGTTACGAAACTTATGAGGAATCGTCTTCACCTCGCCTTAATTCCTTCCTAGAAAGGGATTCCGACACTCCTGCTACATGGATTTTTGGAGAATTTTTGGTGTTTTTTTCGCGCTGCATTGTTTTACTGATGATCTATCCCGCACGTCTGGAACCATTAGAAAGCTACACGAAATACGTATTAATCGTGATCCGCTTTTTGTTCGTTTAATTCCTTAAATATTATAATCTATACTCTTAAAATTGTAGTAATAATATTGAATATAATATTTAAGTGAAAAGGGATTAGCTCAATGGTAGAGCAACCGTTTTACACACGGTAGGTTAAGTGTTCGAGTCACTTATTCCTTACCCTTAGTCACTTCCTGCTTAAGGAACCCAAGAGTATAGTTTAATGAGCTAAAAATTTATATTGATATTATAACATTTTAGGCTATCGTTCTTTACTTCTTTAAAAAGAATAATCTAAAAATGGCTAGCTATTACGGCGTAGCCTATCCCGGCAATACCGGGATAGAAGCTCCGCGCTATAACCCCGACTTCTGATCCATTGCTGCGCAATGGATATGAGATGAAGGGGTTACTAAAGAGGCGTACTAACGATTAGTAGCTGGGCGGCTTCTGATCCTCCGGATCAGAGAGGAGTCAGCCCATAAGTTATAATAAATATAACTTATTTATGGCGCAGTAGCCTCCGGCTACTAAAAATCGCACTCTAACAATATCGTATATTGTTAGCATAATTTCTCGAATTTAACTGTATACACTACATTATAGATTATAGGCATAGGGCTTTCCTATTATTTCTATTTAAATTAAGGGAGTTGATAAAATAATATAGTACGACGGCGCAATCTCATATCCCCTATACCCCATCCTTTTTGCCCTGTGCCCTACTTCGTAGGCTACGCCCCCCATCTTTACTTTGGCTTACGATCCCCTTTTAGGGGAATAGTAAGACAAAGGAATGAGGGAATGGGGGGGTGGTTCGCTACTACGTAGGGATCAGAAGTATGCGGGGGTTGGCCCCTATTTCATAGCGACCCTGTCGAAATTTATTTTCATATTATTATTTTATAAACTGATTGGCAGTTTGGACGGCTACGCCGTAGTGAGGTAGCCCATCACTAAAACCCAACCCCTATCAACAAATTTAATTTTTTAATCTAATATGAGAATTTTAAAAAGTCATCCTTTATTAAAATTAGCTAATTCGTATCTTATAGATACATCACAACCAACTAATATTAGCTATCTTTGAAATTTCGGTTCTTTACTTGCAGTTTGTTTAGGAATACAAATAGTTACTGGAGTAACTTTAGCTATGTAAAAATGTGTAGCTATAAAATCTTACAAATTGCTGGAACACCCAAGTTTGGGCAATCAGCAGGGAAGCAACGATTAAGTTGAATCTTCAGAGACTAAAGGTAAGACATGTATTTCTTTATAAATAAATAATTATACATGATGATATAGTCCAACCTTTCGAAAGAATAAGGAATTTAGACATATTATTTTCTATTTATTGGCTTTATTAATTCCAACACAGTCTTTAAGTGTTGAAATATACAATTACTTAAGATGTAGTGGAATTTCTAATCCAGATAATATATCGAAGATACCAAGTATAAATATTACCAAAGAAAAGCCAGGTATTAAATTAAACCCTTGATTCGTTACGGGGTTTGCTGACGCGGAATCATCTTTCACAATGTCTGTATTTAAATCTAAAACTGCGGCGATTGGTTGAACAATTGAACCTTGTTTTATAATTACTTTACATATAAAAGACATAGAGTTATTAAAAAAAATTCAAATGTTTTTTAATGTAGGTTCAGTAACAACGATCGGAAATAAAACTGCACGTTATAGAGTAAGATCAAGACAAGATCTTCAAATTATTATTGCACATTTTGAAAAATATCCGCTGCAAACTACTAAATATATAAATTTTATGTGTTTTTGTAAAATATTAGAAAGTATGAACAAAAAATTACATACTAACGTAGAAGGGTTCCTAAAACTATTATCTTTAATAAATAAACTAAATAATCCTTTATCAGAATCTTTACTTAAAAATTTAGCATCTTTAGGAGAAATCCCAAATGTTAGTTTAGAATTATCTTCAGCAGAGTCTTTAAATGTAAAAAGTAAACTAGATCCTTGATGAATATCTGGATTTGCGACAGGTGAAAGTTCTTTTACATTGTTTACTCGAAAACGGGTAAATTCCTGATCCCCCGCATTCCCCCAAAGGGGGACAGGGGGATATGGTAATATAATTAAAGATTATACACTTGCATTTGAAATAGGACAGAGAAGTGATAGTTTATATATTTTAAATTTAATAGTTAATACTATGGGGTTCGGTAAAGTATATACTGAAACGAGAGGTATCAGTAAATTTAGATTAGTTCCTAGAGATCAAATTTTAAGTGGTTTAGTGCCTTTTTTTGATAAATACCCTCTAGAGGGGAATAAAGCTTTACAATATTCAGTTTGAATTCAAATTGTGAATACTCTTCATAAAAATCCTAGATCAGCTCATAGGGAAAATAAAGTAGAAGCTCTAATAAAAGAGTTGTCTAATTTCAATAAATAAATAAATAATATAGTCTTATGGCATTACAACCCTAGTATTGCTGAAGCCTTTAACTCTGTAGAGCATATTATGAGAGATGTAAATAATGGATGATTAATACGTTATTTACATAGTAACACAGCATCTGCATTCTTCTTCTTAGTTTACTTACACGTAGGAAGAGGTATGTACTACGGTTCATACAGAGCTCCTAGAACATTAGTTTGAGTTATAGGTGCTATAATACTTGTAGCTATGATGGGTATAGGATTCTTGGGTTATCACAATAGCCCCAAATGACATATTAATTCTGGGTTAATCCCTAAAAATAAATTTAACAGCCACAACAACTTCGGAAGCGGAGGAGGTAAAAAGCCGGCGAGCTTGCGCCATACCCTCTGGGTTGCTTCGCCAGAAAAAGCTAGATTTTACAGTACTTCAACCAAAGTTGATAATAGTATAAAATTGAAGAACTTTTTATCAGATAAATCCTTAAATCCTGTTATATGTTATGAAAACTTACATTTAGAAGAAACTAAAAATAAAATAAACAAGTATTCTAAAGGTAAAAGTGGTATATATCTTATACTTAACCTAATAACATTGGATTATTATATTGGTTCTGCTTCTACTAATAAAATATATTCCAGATTCCATAGACATTTAATAGGTTTCACTGGAAGTAAAATAGTTAAACTCGCGGTAAAAAAATATAAATTAGAGAACTTTGCTTTTATTATATTAGAAGAATTTCCTGAAATAGTTACCAAAGAAAACAATAAAAATTTGTTAGACTTAGAGGATTTTTATTTAAAATCTCTGTTACCTAACTATAATATACTAACGGAAGCGGGTAATAGTTTCGGTTATAAACATACTGAAATAGACCGTATAAAAATGAAAGCTAATTATAGTGAAGAACGTAGATTAGCAATAGGAAATCTTAACAGGGGAAAATTACTTAGTGTAGCCGGAGGCTCCGAAATTCAACAAAAAATAAGAGAAAAAGCTTTAAACAGATTACCGAGAACTTTTACGGCGAAGCTCCCCGGAGGCTCAGAAGCTAGATCTAATATGAAAAAGGCTTTTAAACCTATCGTATTATATAATAAAAACGATACTGTTTACGGTGAATATACATCTATTACAGAAGCAAGTACAGTTTTAAACTGTAGTGTTAAAACAATATATAGAGCGTTAAAAAGTGAAAGTAAACTATTAAAAAGACGTTGAGTTGTTAAATTAAAATAAAAGAATATATGTTATAGTCCCACAAGTAAAAATCTATTTGCAATTTTTATAAAGAAATTTAGATTAAAGTGGTATATCCTGACGAGGATATAGAATAATTAAATTGATTATTTGGCAATGCTAGTGAAAACGGTTAAAATCTACTAAGACAAGACCGTCGGTTATATAAATAATCGCTACAGACTGGGTCACTGGTGGGTGGCTGAAATGCTGCTTAATGTACAGTCGGAACTTTTAATTAAATTTATTTAATTAATGGAATATACGAATTCAAAGTTATTCCAGTTTATTATATTTAAGTATCTCTATAATTTTTATAGACTTTTTAATGGTTGAGGGGTCAGAAATACCCCGGGGTATTTATTACCTTTTCTGGCCCCATTCCCATTTTCCCCGTATAGGGACGGGGAAAAGGGGACAGGGGTACCTGTTACAATGTTTCCTACATTGTAACGCCGAATAATTTGATTTTTCTATTATAACAACGATGACTATTAAAATGACAGAATTTATTACAACAGATACTATTCAAGATTATTTAGGTTATTTCTGAATTCAAGGCGTAAAATCTCCGCATTTCCTGATTCCGGGGGGAAAAGGAACAGATGAAATATTTATTTGAGGTTTTTTAATACTAGGTATTCTTGTTCTAGGTATATTGTTTATGGAGAGTGGATCTAGATCTAATCCTATGGATTTAACTAGAATACTTAGGCAAGAAATAATACTAGAAGAAAAAAATGTAAATAGAGATTTAAGTAGAAAACTAGCCCTTCAACTTAGTCATAACAATACTTTAGAGAGTAGAGGTGAAAAAAAATTAGTTTATTCAGCTTTCCCTGAAAATCATCCAGGCTATCTTTCTAAACATAATCAGTATAGATTATATCATATGGTAAGGGGTAGTGAATATGAAAGTAGGTTATATCGTCTTGGTCTTAGCTCTATGGCAATTTTTTATCCTGGTACGTATAATAAGCGTGTTTTTTCGGATGATACTTTGATAAGTATTGCGATTAGAGGGGAAGATAACGGGCAATAGGGATATTTCTCAAGCTTTCGCCTTTCTCGTCTTCTATTTTGAATTAACCTAAATTTTTTTGGATCAAACTTATAATAAATAAGTTTGTATGTTTTACCTTATGGACAAATGTCATTATGAGGTGCCACAGTTATTACTAACCTTATAAGTGCTATCCCATGAATTGGACAAGATATTGTTGAGTCAAACATATTTGAAATTTCTTACTTAGAATATACTTTTTATTCTCTGTTACCCATAGGTATTGCTAATATTAATGCCTTTAAAAAAGACAATAAAAGGTTAAGTGAACAAGAATATTTATCAATACCTTCATCCTTTATAGCTTTTTTGGTAGGCTTTATAGACGGGGACGGATATATAGGTATAACTAGAACAACTAAAGGTTATATTCAAATTAAACTAGAAATATCTTTACAGTTAAAGGATCTTTCTACTTTAGAATATATACATTCGGTACTTAATTTAGGTAAAATACATATCAGTAAAGATATAAGAAATCCTAGATGTAGGCTTATTATTAATAAATCAGATTTACAAGAAATAGTTTTTCCTTTATTATTATATCATAAAATATTTTTTTTAACGGAAAAACGAAGAAGTCAATTCAATACTGCAATGTTTATATTAAATAATAACATAAAATTATTTAATGAAATACCAGATATAAAGTATATTCCTACTCTATTTAATATACCTGATTCCGTAGAAGGTTATATGAATCTTTACTATATAAAAAATTGAATAGTAGGTTTTACTGTTGCAGAAGGTTCATTTATTATTAAAAGTAATGGTTATCCTAGTTTTCAGTTAAAACATATTATAGATACTAATTTATTTAACACTTTTAAATGTATTTTTAATACAAAACGAAATATTTATATAGAAAAAGATATTTATAATCAATTTAGTGTAAGTTCAATAGTTGACATAGAAAAGGTTATTAACTTTTTTTCTTTCTCGGGGCTTCATCCTTTAGTAGGGTTAAAAAATATACAATATTTAAAATGACTGGAAAGTTTAAAAGATAATATTAAATATAATAGCCTTAATATTCCTAACCGTTAAAATTAAGTAAATAGATATATTATATTCTAAGTAAGAAATAGGGCTCCGTTAAGCATTATTGATGCTTAAATGTACAATGGGGAAAATTACAAGAACATTTAATAAACAACCTCCGGTTTATTAGATTATTTGTAGCGGAATTTAATTCGGTATAATTAAAAGGATTAAAAGCGTTCAACGACTAACGAGTGAGTAATACCAACAATAAGCTCGACACGATACCCCCAAAACCTAATCTTTAGGTTTAAGATATAGTCTAAATACTTTGTTAACAAAGTAAGGTATAATTTAAATGTTATACGAATTTAATTGTCGTTTGAGGAGGTTTAAAAACAGTTGAACCACATTACGGCGACGTAGTGTTAAAAATTCTGCTTAATGCTGGAACCTCTCCCAACTTAGGATTTGCATACGACTTATTCTTGATATTTATATCAATTATTTGCGTGAAAATTGCAATGACATGGAGACAATCAGCAGGGGTAAGAAGTATTCATACTTCAGAAGCCTCTCAGAGACTACATGCAGAAGATCTCACATACGCTTATTTAGTAGGATTAATTGAAGGCGATGGATTTTTTTCCATTACAAAGAAAGGTAAATATATTACCTACGAACTAGGTATTGAATTATCTATTAAAGACGTCCAATTGATTTATAAAATTAAAGCTTTATTAGGTATAGGTGTAGTAAGTTTTAGAAAAAGAAATGAAGTAGAAATGGTATCTCTAAGAATTAGAGATAAAAATCATTTAAAAAACTTTATATTACCTATATTTGATAAATATCCTATGTTTTCTAATAAACAATATGATTACTTAAGATTTAGAAATGCTTTGCTTTCAGGTATTATTTATTCCAAAGATTTACCAGAATATACTAGAAATAGTGAGCCTTTAAATTCTGTAGAATCTATTTTAAATAAGTCTTATTTTCCTGCTTGATTAGTGGGGTTTATAGAAGCTGAAGGTTGCTTTAGTGTGTATAAATTAAAAAAAGACAAGGATTACTTAATAGCTAGTTTTGATATTGCCCAAAAGGATGGTGATATTTTAATAAAAGCTATAGGTAAATATCTATCTTTTACCGTTGCGGTATATTTAGACAAATATAATTGTTCTAGATTAAAAGTTACAGGTGTAAGATCAGTAGAAAATACTATTAAATTTTTACACAAAGCA
The DNA here is from genome assembly GCA_037178605.1 of Colletotrichum euphorbiae. Classification (NCBI taxonomy): domain Eukaryota; kingdom Fungi; phylum Ascomycota; class Sordariomycetes; order Glomerellales; family Glomerellaceae; genus Colletotrichum; species Colletotrichum euphorbiae. The sequence continues at coordinate 19,868 of JAXCEF010000518.1, read as the reverse complement.
CCTGTAAAACTAATGGGTAATAAAAGATTGCAATATTTATTATGAATAAAACAATTACGTACAATACCTAGATATTCAGAAAAGATAAAAATACCTTCAATTTACTAAATAAAAGTGAGATCATGATATAGTCCGATCAATAAAGAAATTTATTGAGTGTAGTGAGAATATTTAATTAATATTAAATATGGAGACTACCAACACAAATGCTCTGTTAATAACGCTACTTTAAACAGATTCTTTGCTTTACACTTTGTATTACCATTCGTATTAGCTGCATTAGTTTTAATGCATTTAATCGCTTTACATGACACAGTAGGATCAAGTAACCCATTAGGTGTTTCTGGTAATTACGATAGAATACCTTTTGCTCCTTACTATTTATTTAAAGACTTAATTACAATATTTATGTTTGTATTTGGATTAAGCCTATTTGTATTCTTCATGCCTAATGTATTAGGGGATAGTGATAATTATATAATGGCTAACCCTATGCAAACTCCAGCTGCTATAGTACCAGAATGATATTTATTACCATTCTACGCTATATTAAGATCTATTCCTAATAAATTATTAGGAGTTCTTGCTATGTTTAGTGCTATATTAATTATATTAACATTACCTTATACAGATTTAGGTGAATCAAAAGGTTACCAATTTAGACCTTTAAGTAAAGTATTCTTCTATGTATTCGTAGCTAATTTCTTAATATTAATGCAATTAGGAGCTAAACATGTTGAATCTCCATTTATAGAATTAGGACAAATATCTACTGTTTTATACTTTTCATACTTCTTAGTTATAGTTCCTTTGGTGAGTTTAATAGAAAATACTGCCAAATATATAAGCAGTACTCACTATAGATAAGCAGTACTCACTATAGATAAGCTGAGTTTTACTAATACGCAAAAAACGTGTATGGAATTATTAGTGATGTAAATGTTAGCTTAATCTTCTTTTTATATCACAATAATCCCTTCCGCAAAAAACGCGTATGGAATTATTAGTGATGTAAATGATAGCTTAATCTTCTTTTTATATCACAATAAAGGGATTTTAGTATAACGGTGAATACATATGACTTTTAATCATTATGATATTGGTTCGAATCCAATAGATCCTATGTCTTAATGTAAAGAAATTTATTACTTTGGTGTTGTTTATTAGTTTTCTCCTCATTAAGACAAATGAACGAATTGAACTATGTAATGATTGTTTCACAAACCGCATACCCCGTTTCCCCTAGCCTGCTACGCTATCCCCTTTCCCCCGGATCCCCTTCTTTACTTTGGCTTACAAAAGTAAGACAAAAGGAAGGGAAAAGGGGGATCCGGGGGGGGGCTTGGCTTCGCTACTACGTCGGAAAAGGGGAAAGTAAGTGGTTAGGGAGATGTCGTCAACTTTGGTAGGGAAGATTGAGCCCGTGGAGCGCTTTTGGGGTGCGAGTCCCCTATATGCTTAGTGGTTCGGAGACAATTCATTCCGATACCTTGTTAAGGTAGAATTGTTGACGATCCAATAAACGTATGCGTTGCTGGTAAAGCTGGCCCACTGTGAACAATAACACCACATTACATTGGTTTCATTCGTTCCCTTTAGTAATTAAAAGTTAAATTACTTCGCCCTGCTTTCGGGCGACGAGCAGAACTTAGCTACCGACTGTGAGAGCTAGTGTAAGTAGAAACTTTCGGGTACCAGGAGCCCTGATCCTATCTTTTATAAAAAAAAAAACCATGATAATAAACCACAAATTAGAAATTCAGTTCTTTAATATAAAGAATATTAAGCCTAAAATGATTGAAGGAATGAATAAACTATATATAAATTTATATAATTATTTAACAATATTTCATTTTTTTATTTTAAGGTTAAAAGATATTTTTTATTTTACCAGTTGCATGCTATTTTTACTTACTTTCGTATTTTCGAAATATGTGTTACCAATATTCGTTCGTTTATTTATATTCACACTAGTTTTCTATTTCTTTAGGGGTCTAGTTTATAATTTCTTAGTGCTGGCTGGCTGCGGTGAAACCGCCGCCACATATTTATTATTTAACGGAAATAACCCAGATAATGAAAATAACGCGGATAATCCTGCGAATAGTACAGAGAATGAGGAAGAAAGTTCTTATGGAGGTAATAACTCAGATGAAGACCCTGAAGAAGAAGAAGAAAATACTGCATCTCCCGATGCTGAAGATAGAGATACAACTGAGCGTGATAATGCTCATCAACTTGAAAACCTTATGGATGATTTAGATAAGGTAAGCGCAGCTCAAGATGGAGATGAGCAAGCTAAAGAGTCGCTAAAAAGCGAATATCCAGAATTTTTCAAGAATACTTCTTCCGAGGAAGAAGCATTAAATCAAATAGAAGAATATCTGGAGGAAGAGTTTAAAATCGCTGAGCATTTAGAAGAGCAACGAACATGGGAGGATGATTTTAATGAAGCTATTGAGGATCAGATTAAGAGTGGTCTTGAACCCTCTAATTCTTCCTCTCCTCAGGAGGAAGAAGAAGCTTCTAATTCTATGGATATCGATTCTCCTTCTCCTTTACCCGCCAACGCTGAGGATCAGGAAAATGAAAAGGCGGAATCTAAAGAAGTTACAGATTCTTCAGGGGGTGCTGTGGCTGAAGAAGAATCTCAAGATGTTACAGATTCTTCTAGGAAGAGAAAATCTTCTGATACTCAATTAGGTCCAAATAAACGTCAGAAGATTTCGGATTCCGAGGACGATGACAACAATAACGGTAAGGGAGGACCCGGGGGATTTTCAGCTGGAGGTGGACCCTCGGGAGGAGGACCAGATGCTTCCTCATCTAGCTCCGAGCCTTCCGCACCCAAAACTATGGTGCAGGAAGGAGAAATACAAAGTACTTTATCTAAAGGTAGTCCCATGGATTTCGTCATTGAACTTGAAAATACTACTTGTATTTATGATGAATTGAATTTTTGAGATGAAATGTTCTAGATAAAGTCTCTTTTTAGTAGTGGGCATACATGCCTGCTGGTGGGTGATATACTAATCCCATACCTACCCATACCCCGGCCAACCCCATTCCCTTTATGGGAGGGGGTGCTGGGGTCAGGGCGGCAGGATCCCCTGATCCCCTCATCTCCGATCAGGGGATAAAGCCGAGGTAGAATAAACTAAATTTATCCATCTACATAATTTTAAAGGTCTAAAAAGAAAGATTATGAAGTAGATGGTCTACACTTTGACTGCAAATCTTAAGGAAGAGGTTCGATTCCTCCATGATCTTTAAATACACACTAACCTTCAACTACTATCTGCTTTATGGGAGAGAAAATACTCTTTCATTAGAAGTAAGTACTACTAAACAACTAATCCTGATTAGATTTTAGTAGTAAAAATAATTTATGACAAATTTAGCCAGAAGTAATTTTCAAGATATTCCTTTTTATCCAGTTTTATTGAACTTGGACTCAATACTTATTTGGGGGGTTTTACTAGGTATTCTAGTTCTAGGTATATTCTATATGGCAAGTGGATCTAGATCTAATCCTATAGATTTAACAACTATTGACGACAATAGTCTACCTAGTGATCCATTGCGAGATCTAACTAATAGATTAATAGCTCAATATAATACGAATCTTATTCTTATAGCTTCAGGTATAGCACCACTTACTTATAATCGTTTTCCTTCAGGTCATCCGGGTCACATAGATTGAGCTAGAGAAATTAGATTGGCTGAAATTATAAGAACCTCTCCAATTAGTCATAACTATAGAATAGGTAGTTCGCTAGGTACTATTTACATAGTTAGATCTAATCGACACCCTTGTTCTAATATTGCTATGATCAATGTAGTGCACCATGCGGAATCCTAACTAGGATTCTTGTATTTAGTGGGCAGAGCCTACAAACCACCCAAAATTTATGGGTCAAACTTACCACCAATTATAATGATGTAAGTGATACCATCCCCAAAAATACCTATATAATTTAGCTTAGATGTCCCCAGGAATGCTACCCAGCCCCCAGCCCCTGCTGTCTTTACTTTGGCTTGTACAGCCAAGTAAGAGAGGGGCTGGGGGTCGGGGAAAAATAATCCGGCGCTCCTGAAGTAAGTTTTAAATCAGGAAAACCTACTTAGTAGTAAACACAATTTTTGACGAAAGAAAATGATGAGAGGCAATACAAATTAACATCTTCGATATCTATGGGTCTCGAAAGATGATTCTTATCTACTAATGCTAAAGATATAGGAACATTATATTTAATTTTTGCTTTATTTTCAGGATTATTAGGTACAGCCTTCTCTGTATTGATAAGATTAGAACTAAGTGGACCAGGAGTTCAATATATTTCTGATAACCAATTATATAATAGTATAATAACAGCGCACGCTATATTGATGATATTCTTTATGGTTATGCCAGCTTTAATAGGAGGTTTTGGAAATTTCCTAATGCCTTTAATGGTAGGTGGGCCAGATATGGCATTCCCTAGATTAAATAATATAAGTTTCTGATTATTACCACCTAGTTTAATACTATTAGTATTCTCTGCATGTATAGAAGGTGGAGTAGGTACAGGATGAACTTTATACCCTCCTTTATCAGGATTACAAAGTCATAGTGGACCTAGTGTTGACTTAGCTATATTTGCTTTACATTTATCTGGAGTAAGTAGTTTATTAGGATCTATTAACTTTATTACTACAGTTGTAAACATGAGAACTCCTGGTATAAGATTACATAAAAAACAGTAGTTTTCTGTTAATTGTGTATAAGAGCCAAACTCCGGGGAAGCCCTAAAGCTCTAGTAACCAAGGATATCTAGGAAACTTTATATCTGGCTTGATTAATGACTCAAGGTATGGTAATATCACTAGAGATGATGGAATTCATTCCTGAAATGGGTGATCGCGGATCTAAGTCAGACTATGTCTGTAAAAGAGCAACGAGCAGACGGTTCTTCAGAGGAATTATACTCTGTAAGGTGTGCTCTAGTCGCCGGGAAATCCGGTTCTAAGGTGAAACATTCATATATTAATTTGTAACTTAAGGCGCGAGCTCGTATTTAAGTATGAATTTACTATATTGATATGCAGTCCTTTGAGTTTATGCATATTAATGTTATAAACGAATAAAACGAAGTATACTACTAACACAAATAGTCTTAATCCTAATTTTATTACAGGTTTTTGTGATGCTGAAGGTAATTTTTCATTAAATATTAGTAAAAATCCAAGATGTGTTTTAGGTTGAAGTGTAAAATTAGTATTTAGTGTTCATTTGTATAGTACTCGTTGTTTATTATTCGTATATAGTACAATTAATAGCATAAATGAATAACATGGATAATACTTGAGGTTTAAATTTATTAAATATTTTAGGTTACCGGAGACTCCATACCCCTTTAGAGGTAAGGAGAAAGTCTAAATTATTCTTCGCTAATCCTATAAATAATTATAGTACTAACACAAATAGTCTTAATCCTTATTATGTAACAGGTTTTTGTGACGGTGAGGCATGTTTTACAGTTTTTTTTAATAAAAACGCTTTAGTCAGAACGGGTTGAAATGTTAAATTATCTTTTAGTATTCATCTTAATGTTCGAGACTTGGATTTGTTGGAATCTATTAAAACCTTTTTTGGTGTTGGAAATACCCAAATCAATAAAGACGGTTCTATTACCTATTCAGTAACTGGTCTTAAAGATTTAATTAATGTAATTATACCTCATTTTGAGAAATATCCTTTATTAACTCAAAAACAAATAGATTTTGAATTGTTTAAACAATTAAGTATATTAATGGAGAATAAAGAGCATCTTACAACTGAAGGGTTACATAAAATTTTAAGTATTAAAGCTGCGATGAATACTGGATTTACTGATAGATTAATGGCCGTTTTCCCTGATATAGTTCCAGCTTTAAGACCTAAAGCCAAACAGTTACTTACTCAGGAAAACATTAATCCTAATTGATTGGCTGGGTTTGTGGATGCTGAAGGGAGTTTTATTGTGTCGATTTATAAATCTGAAACAACAACAGGGTATGCGGTAAAATTAATATTTAGTGTCTCTCAAAATTCCCGTGACACTGAATTACTGAATAGTTGTGTAAAGTTTTTAAATTGCGGTAGAGTAAGCCAAAAATCTATTAAAACCGCTGTTGAATTATTAGTTACTAAGTTTAGTGACATTGAGAACCAAATAATTCCAGTATTCGCTAAATATCCTTTAATTGGTACTAAAAGACGGGATTATGAAGATTTTTGTAAAATAGCTTTATTGATGAAACATAAGGCACATTTGACGAAAGAGGGGGTTGAAGAGATTCGTCATATAAATTCAGGTATGAACAGAAGAAGAACTAAATAAACTTGCATTCTAAAGATCTAGATAGCTTGTACTTAATACAACGTTTCTTCGGTGTAGGTAATGTAACTGTACACGGAGATTCCGCGGTCTTCCAATGTACAAAACTAAGTGACTTAGTTTGTATTATTGATCACTTTAATAATTATCCACTTAAAACTCAAAAGCTTGGAGATTTTTTATTATTTAAAAAAGCTTTTAATATTGTAAGCAATAAACAACACCTTACTGAAATAGGATTACATAAACTTATTAGCATAAGAGCTTCTATTAATAAAGGTTTACCTGAGAGATTGCAAGTTGCTTTCCCTAATGTAACTCCTGAATTAAGACCTGAAGTTACAAAAGCTAATTTGGATTCTAATAACTTAGACGTAAAATATTGAATAGCAGGGTTTGTTTCTGGTGAGGGTTGTTTTTTTATTAAAACAAGTAAATCTAAAACACACAAATTAGGTACAAGTGTAACTTTAAACTTTCTTGTGGTTCAAAATATACGAGATGCTTATTTATTAGAAAGCTTTATACAATTTTTTGGTTGTGGTTCTTTTTCTATAGCCGAAAAATCAGGAGTTGGTACATTTGTTGTACGAAATTTCTCTCATATAATTGATACCATTATACCTTTTTTTGAAGAGTACCCTATATTAGGAACAAAAGCTAAAGACTTTGAAGATTTTAGAGAGGGATCTCTTTTAATAAAATCTAAGTCTCATTTAACTAAAGAGGGATTAGAAAAAATTCTCTTGATTAAATCAAGAATGAATTTTAAAAGATAAATTTGTAGATGTAGTATAAAATTTTATACCTTATAACTATCATTTGAATTTTTTAGTTATTTTGACTAAGTAGTCGTAACTATAAAACACAAAAATGGACAAGTGTTTGCGTGTTATAGGAATTGAGAATAGCTTTAGATTAAAGTTTTCACATAATAATATTTTATATAATTATTGTGAACGAAATTAGCTTTATTTGGATGAGCTGTAGTTATAACAGCTGTATTATTATTATTATCTTTACCTGTTTTAGCCGGTAAACAAATTCTGCCGGCTTTAAATTTGTCAAATTGCTGGGAAAAGTTCTATTGTTTAACTCAATCAGCAGAAACATTAATAAGTGTTCCTTATTATTTGTTTTTCAGAGACTATAAGACAAAATTCATGTGCTATAAAAATTATTATTCATATCCCATACGGGATCAGGCAGTGCCGAAAAACTGCCAAAATAAAGAAAGTTTTAATCCTAAATTAGCATCATATCTAGCTGGTTTATTAGAAGGAGATGGAACTATAGTAGTCCCAAAAACAGAAAGATCTTTAAAAGGTAAATTAAATTATGCTAGTATACAATTAATATTTGATGCAAGAGATTTAGCTTTAGCTTTAATTATTCAAAAAACTTTAGGTCATGGATCTATAGCAAAAAAAAAAGGATTAAATGCTTATACATTAACTATTAATAGTAATCAAGGAATGACTTTATTCGTTAATCTTATTAATGGTTATATGAGAACTCCTAAAATATATGCTTTACATAGATTAATTGATTGATTGAATAATAAATTAAATTTAACTATAGAAAAAAAAGGTTTAGATAATAGCCCTATTAATCATAATAATTGATTAGCAGGATTTATCGATGCAGATGGTCATTTTTCAGTAAGAACTTCTTTAAATTCTAAATATCCTAAAATAGAATGTAAATTTGAACTATGTCAAAGACAAATAGATCACAATAAACAAAGTAATCTCGAATTTTTTAACATTATAGCTCAATTTTTACTTACTTCTGTTAAAGAAATTAGAATGAATAGATCTAACCCTGAGTATAGAGTAAGGACTACTAGCGTAAAAGGGAATAATTTGTTAGTTAATTATTTAACAGAGTGTCCTTTATTTTCTAGTAAATACTTAAACTATAAGGATTGAACTAAAGTTTTAGAATTTTTTAATAAAAAAGAACATACTAAACCTGAATCAATGAAAAATATAGTAGAAATAAAATCAAAAATGAATAATAGTAGAACTGAATTTACTTGAGATCATTTAAATAATTTTTATAACTTACATGGATAAGAGATAGTCCAATCAATATAGTGATATATTGAATACCTACCTTAAATTATAACAAATATTATAATTTATGAAACTCTAAATGATGTTATGGGACCTAGTCCAGTAGGTTAATAGCAGTATTAAATTGGGAATAACGGTTCCTATTTTTTTATTCTTTACTTGTAGACATCTTACAAGAAGTTCTATTTTAGATAATACTTTTACTAAATATATTAAAATTAATAATAGAAATTATATTACAAATAACCTACCTGACAACTTGTCGTACTATTTAGCAGGATTGTTAGAAGGTGACGGGCATATTAGTGTACCCAAGGTATTAGATAACTCAACAGGTAAACTTAGAATAGCTTTTTTAGAAGTTGTATTTGCTCTTAAAGATAAACCTTCTGCGGAACTTTTAAAAAGTATTTTTGGAGGTAACGTGTATGAACGTTCTGGTAAAAATCTAGTTAGATGAATGGTTCAGGACAAAAAATCTATTATTAAGATAATAAATAGTGTAAACGGAAAATTTAGAACACCTAAAATTAAAGCTTTGCATAATATTATTGACTACTTTAATTCTAAAGGAGAAAATATAATTAAACTTCCTTTAGATACAAGTCCTTTAGCTAGCAATGCTTGACTTGCAGGATTTATAGATAGTGACGGGAGCTTTATGATAAAAGGTTTTCCAATCTCTAGTTCTACAGAGAAAGGTCTTAGATCCTATATAGCATTACAATTTTATTTACCTCAGCGTGCTCAAGACGTTAGTGGTGAAAGTATGGAACCTGTTATGAAAAGTATAGCAGATTTTTTACAAGTAAAATTAAATAGCCGGGAATTTAAAGGAAAATTTCCTCAATATATTGTTAATACGTCTAATAACCTAAGCAACTTAATTTTAATAAATTATCTAAATACTTTTCATTTATTAAGCTCAAAGTTTTTGGATTATAAAGACTGGGAAAAAGCTTACAATCTTTTTTCTAAAAAATTGTATAAAAATCCAGTACATTATGAAGAAATTAGAGAGCTTAAATTAAACATGAATAAAAATAGAACTTCTTTTTCTTGATCCCATCATAAAAGTAAGGTTTATGATTTATATTAAGAATTTTAGTCTACTGATCCCCCTGACTTCGTAGGGGATAAGGGAGGCTACGCCCGACTTCGTAGCCATAAAGATAAAAATAATAGTAGAGTTTACTGTTAGTCATTATTTAATATAATGGCTACCTAACATAACGGGAATTACTATGGTACTTACTGATCGTAATTTTAATACATCATTCTTTGAAACAGCTGGTGGAGGTGATCCTATATTATACCAACATCTTTTCTTAATAAATACCTATAAGCAACTATATTTTATTTCGATTTTTGTAATTTTTTTTACATTTATAGCTCAAACTAATTATTACAAATTTATAATCAGCGTGGTTAGGACGACAGGACTCTTAAAATCCAACTATAGTACAGGTAGAGACCATTTTAATTTTTCTAACTTTTATGATAAATTTTCTATATATTTACCAGAAACAACTCTTCCTTCAACTAGATTTTTAAGTTGATTTATAGGGTTTACTGAAGGTGAAGGATCCTTTATTGTAAATAATAGAGGTGATCTTTGCTTTGTGATTACACAAAGCAATACGGATATAAAAATTTTACATTTCATAAAAGAAACATTAGGATTTGGTAAAGTTATATCCCAATCCGCAAATGTTAGTAGATTTGTTACACAAAATAAAAGGGAAATTGAAATAATTGTTCATTTATTTAATGGTAATATTATTTTACCTAGCAGAAAAACAAGATTCGACAATTTTGTTCAAGGCTTTAATACTTGAGTATCTAAAGGTAGAATAAAATTAAATACTGTTGAAGTAAAACACAGAGATCTTCTACCTAGTTTAAAAGATAGTTGATTAGCTGGATTTACAGATGGTGAAGGTTGTTTTACTTGTTCTATAGGTCAAGAAAAAGGATTTAGTTTTAATTTTAATATATCTCAAAAATGAGATGAAAATTTGATAATATTAGAGCATTTATGCGTTTTATTTAAAGCAGGGATTGTATCTAAACATAGTGCAGATAATGTAAATGAATACAGAATAGGGGGAGTAGAAAATTGTAAAAATATATTCCATTATTATGATAATCATACATTATACACAAAAAAATTGATTTCCTATAAACTTTGAAAAGAAATGCATAAAGAATTGTTAAAAAAAAATCATTTAGATCCTATTAAAAGAGTAGAAATGATAGAAAAATCCAGATTAATAAATAAATTTGATTAGGTATCAGGGAAAACAAGTAAAGGTTTAATGTGCAAGTTATGAAGTTCTTAAGACAGATGTAAAAAGTTATAAGATCTAAAAGAGCAAATATTCTGGCTACGCCGACCCCATTCCCCCGACTACGTCGGGGGACGGGGGGTAGAATATACCTTATACTTAGTTAATGTACAGTTATTACTAATTGCAACTCTTAAGAATAATGTATAAACTATCCGGTTTATATTGTTATTCATATTAAAAATATAAGGAAAATTAGTTATGTATATTAGCAATGCTAGTGTTAACGGTCAATTAAATTTCTCGTTTTAAGACCGTCGGTTATTTAAGTGACCGCTACAGACTGGTTCACTGGCGGGTGGCTGAAATGCCGCTTAATGTACAGTCGGTTTCTCCTATTATACACACTAGTAATAGTGTGTATATACACAAGCCCAGATCTACTGGTACCTGGATTTAACAAGAGAACATTAATTATGCGAAGTTAAATTTGGAGAAATGGATTCTTCGGACACCCAGAGGTTAAAGTTATAGGCCTCTTAACATTGCTGTATGCTGGGACCACTTTAAGTTTTAAATACTCCATCTTTAATGACATAGTAAAAATTTTAAAATATATAAGTAAATCAGCAGGTAACATAGTTATTTATGGAACCTCAGAGACTATACGCAATGAAACTATAGTATCTTCAGACCACGTTAAACAAGTATCTATACACGTACCAAAACATAAAAAACCTCTTAATGATAATCAGCTAGGTCATTATTTAGCAGGATTAATAGACGGTGATGGTCACTTTAGTAGTGGCCAACAACTAGTAATAGTATTTAGTGCACCAGACGCATTTCTTGCATATAGTCTAAAAGAATTATTAGGTTTTGGTAATGTAAAAAAAATAAAAGATAAAAATGCATACCTTTTAATTATATCTAAAAGAGAAGGAATATTAAGAATTCTTAACTTAATAAATGGTAAATTAAGATCAGAAAGTAAATTTAATCAAGTAATTAATAATATAATAAATAATCCAAAATATAAAAATATAGATATTAACTTCACTATGAATAAGACTAATGATTTGGATAACCATTGATTAGCAGGATTTTCTGATGCAGATGCTAGCTTTCAAATTAAGATGGTTGAACGTTCAACCAGAAATAGACCAGAAATAAGATTAAATTACCAAATAGATCAAAAAAATAATACTTTACTAATAAAAATTAAAGATTATTTAGGTGGTAATATTGGGTACAGAAAATCTCAAGACACCTATTATTATGGTTCTACTAGTTTCGGTGTAGCTAAAAATGTTATTAATTACTTTGATAGATATAATTTGCAATCTAGAAAACATATAAGTTACTTAAAATGAAGAAAGGTATATAGATTAATACAAAATAGAGAACATTTCTCCTCCTGATCCCCCCCCAGGGGGGGATATGGAAAAAGGTTTAATAAAGATATCAAGAATAAAAATACTTATAAACCGTCATGAAGAAAATACTATAGTTTAAGATAGAGTCCTAACAAAAATGTAAAAGTTTTTGAGTGCTAAGATTAAACAGATATTATATATTAATACTGTTTACTTAGCCAAAATATTTGTTATATCTTAATTATACCTGGTTTTGGTATAATAAGTACAACTATTTCAGCTAACTCAAATAAATCTATATTTGGTTACATAGGAATGGTTTACGCAATGATGTCTATAGGAATATTAGGATTCATAGTTTGAAGTTTATTGATGGCTTCACCTTATAGTGATATAAGGAATATAATTAATTTCGCTATATGCTGGAACAGTTTAGTGTTAATTAGTACCTTGTATGGTAAAAATCTAATTAGCTATACTCAATCAGCAGACAATCTGTCCCTGTATTCTGTAGCCGAAGGCTCGCCATATCCCCCTATTTCTTTCTCTGACCAGGAGAGAAAGAAATTGAGAAAGGGGGATCAGGTTAAAAAAGATAACAAACAGAGTGTCTCAGAGACTACACGCGAAACATCTTTTTTCGCTTTTCATGCTTATTATAATACATTATTTAAAAATAGAGACCATCTTTCTGATGAATGGTTAACTTGATTTATCGGGTTTGCAGAAGGAGATGGAGCTATTCAAACTTATGATGAAGGTAAAAGAGTGCGTTTTGTTCTTACTCAAAAAGAAAGTGATATACTTCATAAAATACAATACAAATTTAACATTGGTGTAGTTAAACATTTTCCTCAAGGAAAAAGTCTTGCAGTGGCGGAGCCAAAGCACAAAAACAATGATTTTTATAGATGAATGGTTGATAATCCTTCACATATCTTACTTTTAGCTTTTTTATTTAATGGAAATTTAGCTCAAAACCATAGAATCAAGCAACTAGCTCTATGAGTTAATGCTTTAAATAATCGTTTTGGTTATGAAACTATAAAGTTCAACAATATTCCTGTTTCGGTTACACTACAGGATGGCTGATTATCCGGGTTTACTGATGCTGAAGGATGTTTTAATGTATCTATTACAGCAAACTCTAGATATATATTAGGTCGTGTTATAAAAATGCGTTATATATTAGACCAAAAAGATATTTGTATACTAAATAAAATATACGAATTATTTGGATTTGGAAAAGTAAGATTAAGATCTGGTACTGATGATGTGTATCGTTATACAGTTACTGGATTTAAAGCGTTAAATGATGTAATAGCATACTTTAAGTTATTTCCATTACAAACTAAAAAAGCTCTTGCTTTTGAAAAATGATTAACTGTTCATAACCAAGTGTCTAATAAATTACATTTAACTGAACAAGGATTATCACAAGTAAGAACTTTACAAAAACAAATCAATTTAAATAATAGTATAGCAAATAAAACAGGAAAGGCCCAAAAGATGAAGATATAGTCCGATACTTTTTGTGAAAGAAGCATACTCCGTTTCCCTTCTTTTGTCTTGCTTTTGGTTTTGGTCAAAAACCAAAAGGAAAAGGTAAGCCAAAGGAAAGATGGGGATCAGGCGAGCACAAACTTTGTTTATCGCCTTGTATGGGTAAATATAAAATATTTATTAACAGTTTTGAAAAGGGGGGCGCAAGCTCCACTTTTATCATCATTTAGCATCGAATGATGGGTACCGCCGCTGAAGCTAAAAATGATGATTTTATCTCTGAATTATCTTTTATTAAATTTAATAAACTTTATTCTAAAAAATTTAATACTACACTTGATCCCAATTGATTAGGCTGATTTGTAGGATTTTCCGAAGGAGATGGCTATCTAGGTATTAATGAAAATAGACCTGTATTTGTTTTAACACAAAAAGAGTCTAAAATTTTATACGAAATAAGAGATACTTTACAATTTGGTTATGTAAAAGATTTTGGTAAGTTCTCTAGATTTATTGTTAGAGATAAAGATAATATTCTTTTATTATTTTATCTATTAAATGGTAATCTTCACATTAAACACAAAATCGATCAATTAATAGGATGATCTTTATTATTAAATAAAGATAATAATCTTTTAAATGTGAGTACTAAACCTGTAAAATTATCTTTGAATAATAGTTGATTCTCAGGGTTTGTAGATGCTGAAGGTTGTTTTAATGTGTATGTATCTAAAAGCAATAAAAGTATTAGTTTAAGATTTATTCTAGATCAACAATATGGATTATCGTTATTTAATGCACTAAGAGATATCTTGGATTCAGGTTCAATTTATGCACGTAAAAATGATAATTACAGATTTGCTATAAGTAATTTAAATAAATTATTATTAGTAATAGAATACTTTAATGTTTATGTGCTAAGAACCAAAAAAAATTTAGCATTTGAAAAATGACAAGTAGTCTATAATTGTGTTTTGAATAAAGAACATAAATCTCTAGAAGGAATGAAGAAATTAAAAGAATTAAGTGTATTAATAAATAAAGATAATGATTAGATATATTCAAATTTTGCATTGAGATTCTGATTTGGTGCAGTGGGTTTAAAATCCCACCTAGTTATTATTATTCGTGGCAACTTCCCAGAGAAACACGATGTATTAGAAAATATGTTCTAAATAATAACCGGACATGGTGAAAACGGTTAACAATGCCCTTAGTTGAAGACCGTCGGTGACTCGGAGCATCGCTACAGACTGGTTCACCTACGTAGAGCTGAAACGCTTGCGAATGTACAGTCGGGACTTAGTAATCTCTTAAAGGATTGGTGTAAAGGGTTTGATATTAATAAAAATCAATATTTATTAAATTTTATCTAAATGATCAGAACATTACAAAAACACCTAGGTTATTAAAATGCGCGTATTTTGCGGCATGCTTGCTTTGCAGCTAGCAGTAAATCTATCTAAGTTTGCATATGTATACAGTTGGTTTAGACGTGGATAAAGTTGTGTTCACGGAAAAAATCTTGCTATATGCTGGAAACTCTTGATTAAGTAGTCCACTCGCTTTAATAGCGTTCGGTATAATCTACTTATATTTAACAAGACAATCAGCAGGAAACTTTTTTTGCTTTAGTACAATGGTTAAGGCCGTAACTAAAAATACTTATAATAAATATTTTGAATTACCTAAAATATCTGAGCATATTCCTATACATAATAGTAATCTTAATAATGAAGACTTTGGTTATTTTTTAGCAGGGTTAATAGAAGGTGATGGTTGATTTGGTAAGAAAGAATTACATATTTTATTTTCTGAAAATGATGCATCATTGGCTTACCTTATTAAAAAACGTATAGGTCATGGTAGTGTTTACAATATAAAAGATAAAAAAGCTGTAAGATATATTTGTAAAAATAAACAAGGTTTATCTATTATTTTGTCTTTAATTAATGGAAAATTTGTAAGTAATTATAAATATGAACAATTAATTAAACATAATTACAGTGAAGATTTTAATATTAATATTTTACCTCCTTTAAATTATTTATCTTTAGATAATTATTGATTAGCAGGTTTTACTCAAGCTGACGGTTGTTTCCATATAAGTGTTGTAAAAAGTAAAACACATAAAACTGGATATAGTGTAAGATTAGAATTTTCATTAAAACAAAATGATGTATTACCTTTAAGATTATTATATAATCATTTAGAAATGGGTAATCTTTCTCAATATCATACCAAAATATGATGTTATAAAAGTACAGGATATAAAACTGCATCTAATTTAATTAATTACTTCGATAAATATAATCTTTTTGCTAGTAAGTATGTAGATTATATTAAATTTAGAAAAGTTTATATTATGATAACAGAAGGTAAACATTTAGAAGATAAAGGAATTTTAAAAATTAAAAGTATTTCATCAAAAGGATCCTCAGAGACAAGCACGCAAGAAGTTTAACATTATATGTTAAATTAAGATACTGTCCAAATTGCTAGACAAGAGCATACTTTACAGCTGCTACATTAATTATTGCAGTTCCTACAGGAATTAAAATATTCTCATGATTAGCTACATCATATGGAGGATCTATAAAATTAACTCCTTCTATGTTATTCGCTTTAGGATTTGTATTTATGTTTACAATAGGAGGGTTAATAAACCACTTAGCTCTCCCTTTAAAGATCACTATATGCTGGGAAGTTCTGACAATTATACTACTAGGATTCTTAAGTTCAGTAAAAATGTATAATTTTGAACAATCAGCAGGAAACCAACGGGTATTTAATACCTTAGTAGGATCCTCAGAGACTACACGTGATCCTCGTGATTTATTTACGAGAAGATATAGTCCATGAAATGATAATTTATTAAATCATTCCTATAATAGTTTTAATTTTAAGAATACTATTGTTCGCCGTTACTCTACTTCTAATAATAAAGAATATAACACCAAAAATTTAGTAGGCTCCGCCTCCCCTTTAAAGACGTATGTTAATTTAAAAGAAGATAGACCTTCTATATTAATACAACTAAAAGAAAGATCAGGTGTTTACTGTTTAATAAATAAGATAAACGGTCATTCTTATGTAGGTAGTTCTATTAATTTAGCTTCTAGAATGAAAAACTATCTTAATAATACTTTTTTAAAAGCTAGACAAAATGCAAATATGCCCATTGTAAAAGCTCTACTTAAATATGATCAATCTAATTTTACTCTACATATTTTAGAATATGTAGAACCAAAATGGTTAACGGTTAGAGAAACTTATTATATAACGTCAATGATGCCTTATTATAACGTATTAAAACAGGGTTATTCTTCTTTAGGTTATAAACATACAGAAGAGACTAAACAATTATTGTCTAAATTAGCTAAAAATAGGGTTCATAGTGATATAACTAAGAGTTTAATATCAAAAGCTTTAACGGGTGAAAATAATCCTTTTTACAACAAAAGTCATTCTGTGCCTCTGGCAAAAGAAAGTGTAGTAAGAATTATAGAAGCTAAATCAGCTTACCCTGTTTATGTTTATAATTCTTTAAAACAATTATTCGTTATTTTCCCTTCTCTTTCAACTTTAGCCAAATTAATTCAATCAAATCATTCCACAATTGTTGAAGCTATAAAAGAGCAAAGCATATTTAGAGGAGAATGGTATTTTACCAATGTGCCTTATAATATAGAAGATACTCCTGTTATAGCTAGTTGAACTTTAAAAGAATGTGATGAATTAATATTAAATATAAATAATAACAGTCATATTAGAAAAGCAGTATTTGTGTATGATATTCATAAAAATTTCTTGTGTAAATATGAAGGAGTAACGGTCGCACAGAAAGCTTTAAATATAAGCCATAGTACAATAAAAAAATATGCTAGAATAGGAGGTAGCTATAATAGTTACATATTTAGCTATGAAAGATTAAATGATAAATAAATTTTGGTTCGTAAGTGGTGTAGTTTTAGCTAACGCATCTCTTGATATAGCTTTCCACGATACTTACTACGTAGTTGCTCATTTTCATTACGTTTTAAGTATGGGAGCAGTTTTTGCAATGTTTAGTGGATGATACTACTGAATACCAAAAATATTAGGTTTAAATTATAACATCGTATTAGCTAAAATTCAATTCTGAGTTTTATTTATAGGGGTTAGAGTGATAGGAAGAGTTTTTGTAACAGGTAAAAGATTTATTAGTCAATCTTTACGCTCGAATGAAGATTTACCTCTCGAATCTGGAAATCCTGGCGACGGTGGATTCGAGTTTCTTCTTTTTTATGAAAACATGAAAGAAGAAAAAAAGCGTATTTATCAAGAATTAAGAAAAAAATCTGGTGTTTATATTATTATAAATAATATAACTAAAGAATTATATGTAGGTAGTAGTATTAATTTAACCAAAAGAATGGTTAGTTACTATTATTACTATAATTCAGATAAATCGACTAAATCGGTAATAGTTAGAGCAATGAAAAAATATGGATTAGAAAATTTTTCTTTAGGTATTAAAGAATTTTGTCCTCAAGACTCTCAAATTTGTTTAAATTTAGAGCAAAAGTGAATAGATTATTATAAACCTAAATATAATATTTTGACTATGGCAGGTAATTCCTTTGGATATAAACATAGTATTGAAACAATTAACAAATTAAAAGAGATATTTAGTAAAGAAAACCATCCAAAGTTCGGTAGTAATGCCTCGGATGAGACTAAGAAAGCTATTAGTGATGGAATAAAAAATTATTCTTCAAATAATAGTCATACTAGAAAAGGTTTAAAAGGTAAATTATCTCCTCAATACGGTATTCAAGGAAAATTTGTCTTTTGTTATGATAAAACAGGTGAAGAATTAATTTTCCCATCAATCAATGCTACTAAACAACATTTTAAAGTAAGATGAGGTTATATTAAAAATAATCTGGACACTAATCAATGAATTATTCTTCAAGGTCAAGAATGATTAATACAGTCTCAACCTAAACAAAAATAGTAAAATTAGCCCCTTCCAATCCTTCTATATGCTGGAAACTCTCATAAAGCTTAAGTACTTTAAAATTTTAAAGTAAAAATCTTAAGTGTATCTAGACAATCAGCAGGAAACCTAAATAACAAGCCACGTTATGAGTAGGATCCTCAGAGACTACACGAAGGAGATTATTTAATTAAGTTAAATAATTAAGATATAGTCCATACTTGTTAGTATGTAATTTAACATTCTTCCCACAACATTTCTTAGGATTACAAGGAATGCCTAGACGTATTAGTGATTACCCTGACGCTTTCGCAGGTTGAAATCTAATTAGTAGTTTTGGATCTATTGTAAGCGTTGTAGCTGCATGATTATTCTTATATGTAGTATACAAACAATTAGTTGAAGGTAAAGTTGCCAGCAGAAATCCTTGATTATCTGTACAATTCTACACTGATACATTACAAGCTCTTTTAAACAGAAGTTACCCTAGTTTAGAATGAGCATTAAGTAGTCCACCTAAACCTCACGCTTTTGTAAGTTTACCTTTACAAAGTGGAGTCTTAAGCAACTAAATTCTATAAAAAAGAAAAAACTAAGATGGTATTTTTCTACCCCACATTCCCCGCCCCTTCCATTCCCCTTTTGGCTTACTTTGCTTTTGGTCAAAAACCAAAAGCAAAACGTAAGCCAAAGTAAAGATGAAATGGGCCGGTCCCATTTCTTGCTCTTCTACCCATTCCCCCTTTCCCCCCCATTTCTTTCTCTCCTTGTGGTCCCCCTCCTACCTCCTCAATTAATTGAGGAGGTAGGAGGGGGAAAAAGAGCAAGAAATGGGGGGAAAGGGGATCAGGGGATCCTGCCTCACCCCAGCACTTTGTCTTACTTGGCTGAAGCCAAAGTAAGGACGGGGTGTGGAGAGATAGAAATTAGAAAAGAAAGGAAAGGGGTAGAATAAATAAAAATTCTTTAGGGCTGCTGGCAGCTGGCTGATTACGAAGTAGGCTGGCCAGCTGGTTCGACCTATTTTCTATTAGCTTTAGTAGATAAGAGTCTCATTAGCTCAATGGTAGAGCCGAATACTTCTAATATTCTGATTCTAGTTCGAATCTGGGATGAGATAAATTCAAAGGGGAGACTTATGACCAAGAGAGGGGCGTAGCGGGGGTCAGGCAGAAGTCGGGGGCTGTAAACATCTCCATTTCCTACCCCCATTCCCGACGAAGTCGGGACAGAAGCACCCCCTGCTTTTGTCTTACTTTTGTAAGCCAAAGTAAAGATGGGGG
>JAXCEF010000517.1:0-35444 GCA_037178605.1 Colletotrichum euphorbiae | reverse complement strand
CCCCCCACCCTTGGTCCACCGCATCTCATCGACATGGAATTAAAAATAATTGCGATGAGATTCTACCCGTTCCACGAACTGTCCGTCCGTCCCGTCGGGAAAGTTTGCCATCTCTGGTGATGTTCCTCCCCCGAAGGCGGCAGCACAATCTGTGGATTTGTTTAAAAAGTACATCAGGCGGGGGAGAGTAATTAGAGACGTTCAGCATGTTCAGCATAAGTCTTCTACATCACAGACACAGGAGCCATCATAGCATGGGCGGATGTTTTCCAACTTTTGACTAATTTCCTCGTTTTTGTTTTCTCCCCTCATCGTCTCACATTTGTGATCGTTCATCCACGTCTCTACACACACACACACACACACACACACACACACACACACACATCTCTCACTCGTCCACTTTACTCGTTCAGGCATGTCCTTGCGCCGCAAGCGCCGTGATCGCCCCCTCCCACCCGGTGTCTCCATACGCGAAGTTTCTCATCTCTGCCTGGCCTTACCTGTCAAAAATCCAATCTCTTGGGAACGGTGATATCCGGCCGTTCGTGCGTGTGTGTGTGGCAATGTGTGGAGTTATAGGTTTTCGTAATCGGTTCAGAACTCCAGGTTTCACTAATTTCATTCGACAGATTGTTTGATATGATTAATGTCTTCTGATTCCTACTCCTGTTTGCGACACAACGGAAGTGTCCAATCTCGATCCCCATCCCCGTTGGTATCGAACCCGTCCATCCGGCTGGCAACTCGGACAATTGTAATTCAGCTGTTACTGCGGTAGTGTGCTCTGTATACCTTTCCAGAGTCCAAATAGCCGAATTCTCTTCCTGTGACTCCCCGCCCCGTTGAAGATATAAACGGCCAAAAAAAAGATAAAGAGATGAAAAAACCATAGCGCCCACGGACTTGCGCCAGTCAGAGAAGATCGATGTCGATCACGACGCCAACGTCGTTGTTCTACTTTCCTGTCCCCAAAGGAACCGGTGAAATGCTCTTCCGTATTTTCCCAACAGCCTGAAACCCGCACCTGCCATGGATGTGCCATGGATGAAGGAAGAAAGAAGAGTTTTTAATTGAAATAAACAGAGTCGCGAGTGGTTTTGTGTTTAAAAGCGATAGGCATCGAGGCTGTGGCAGTCGCTCACTCCAACGAAGTCCTTCCTGAGCAGTCCGACTGAATGGCGCCGTTTGCTCTGGGCAAAAACATAATAACCAAGCCCCGCTTCCCGTTGGGAAAGGTGGACGGGTGATAGAATAGTACGAATATTTGACCAGAAATGTACTGAACGCCGCCAGATGAATGCCTTATCCCTCGGTGCCCATCCAATGAGGTCCTCGATAAAGCAGGATATATACAATGAGAAATACAAAAAAGAAAACTTTGAAGGGTCAATGCCGGGTATTGGTGAAAGAGTAATATAGCCAGTGTTGTTGCTAGTGTATGAAGGTGGCGCGGCAGAGGTTATCGCAGCTCATTTGTGGATATGCCAGTTGTGCATGGCCGGGGTATCTGAATTTCGTGTCTAGTGGTGTAAGGTACGGGGGGCCATAATTCAGTATCGAGTGATGCATGGTCCACAAAGCCCGAAGCTTCTGCGTATGTACTGAGTCGGTGGTCTGCTAGGGGTACAGATGTCGGGGATTCGGCATCTCATTAGCTCCTCTCATCAGAGGGCTTTGGGCGAATTTGTCGTGCTTCCAATTGTCGCTTCCGCTCCAACTTAGCGTAGTGTAGTCCACAAGCGTTGCACAAGGTCCGAGCACCGTCAGGTCCACGTCGCCATTCAGGAGTGTCGATTCTGTTACAGCTGTGGCATCTTCCAGGAGGTGCGGCTCGCTATTCGTCACAAGTTAGTCAACTGGATGGTTGAGTTGATTCCGGCTGATCCGCTTACCCCACGGCGCTTCTTCACTTCCGTGATGCCATAGTTGTTCTTGTTCATACCGTCATACATCGGCGTGTCCTCATCCTCATAGCCTTTCTGCTTGCCAGCCACTCGTTGGCGTTCATTGCTGTCCTTCACAACTTGTCGCACAGAGTCGAGGGAGTTCCTGATATAATCCACGTTGTCGAGCATGTCATTCACTTCCCGCTCTGTGGGAAGCCTGTCAGGCAAAGGATGGGGACCGTGCTGCTCTGCGGCGATTCTTCCATATGCTTCGGCGAAGTTATAAATCGTCCGTGTTGCACCAGCGATCTGGTTGAACTTATTGGTAAGTTTGACGGACAACGCGTCGCCCACGGGGACACTCACTCTAGAAAGGCAGTCCTGATAGCCCCATGCGTCCAGGTGTCGATTGAGGGTGCGCTGGTCATACTGAGAGCGCGCGGGGCCGTACTCCGATTCCTCGGCGTGAACTGCAGGGCGCTGAGCTTCGTAAGGAGATGGCAAAGAGGGCCCGCCATGACGAGGTGACACAGGGTAGGAAGGTAAGGGAACCTGTCCCGGTGGAAGCTGGCTCTGATGAGGAGGGTGAGGATATATTGGCGGAGGGGGCCCGGAATGTTGCGAGTACGGGCCAGCTGACTCGGCCGCTCTTGCGTCGGGTTCCCGCATATGCTCATTTTTGCGAGGCGGACTGGGTTGCGGGCCGGGGAAGCTGCTCATCGGCGCAGGCGTAGGACGAGCAGCGAATGATGGTGGTCTAGGGGGATCCGAAATGGCCGGCAGAGCGTCTTGCCTGGGAGCGTAAGAAGAGGCGAGGTGATGAGGTCGCGGCGAGTTCTTGTCGACAGACGACTCCGCATACGATCTTGGTGGCCCTGGTGCAAAGGGCGATGGAAAGCTCTGCGATCCCGACATGCTGGAGGCTGAGGCCTGAGAGGGTGGATAAGCGCTGGGCTTTGCGCCCGAGATGACCTCGGACAAAGAAGGAAGAGATTGTCGATGAGGAGTCTCGGACTCATCGGAGGGTCTTCGAGGCTCAACTGGAGAAATCATGCCTGCGATGCTGGGACCGGGAGCTGCGTGCGGATAACTGGATGAATAAGAAGACGGATGGCCGTAAGGGGTTGTGCTCGGGCTAATAAGGGCTGCAGTCGCCATGGCGGGGCCGTCGCGATAGTGTCTGTTATCGAGAGGCTCTCTTGGAGGAGGATGATGAGTCTCAAAGCGATCGGGATTGCTGGCAGACGATGGATGGCTGTTGCGAAAAGGACTCTGATTAGTGTCTGGTCTAGGAAGAGGACGAGCGGAATGGTAAGGTAAAGGGGGGTGTCAAGGAGAATCGAACGGACCTTTGCCTAGTGCCAGATCCGCCCGCTTCCATGGCGGGTTTGCCGGGAGAACAGATGAATGGTAACTAGAACCCCAGATACGATCTATGAGTCTCTGAGCATCTGACTCTGCTGATCGCGTGAAGGGACCAGAGCGGGCCTAGGCCGTGAGATTGGTGTCAAGACGAGAGTCCGGTAAGGATCGGGGCAGAAAGGTGGAGATGATATGAAGAAATGCTTAAGATGGGAGGCCCGGAGTCATGTAAGAGTAAAAGCCGGGAATGGAAGAACTTTGCAGAGGCAAAGGAGGGAGTTAGAAAATGTAAGAGAAAGTGAAAGTGATGGCGACCAGAAAACCACACCAACCAGAGACAGTGAGGTGTGGCTTGGCCTAGGACGAGGAGGTGAGGTTAAGTTGGGTTAGTCGAACCTCTCCAGCTGGGTTCCCGGTAGGCAAGATCTGATCAAGCTATCGGCGCGGGTGTGGAGCGTGGTGGTGGCGGGAACGAGAGGTCACCATATGTATCTTTATTCAGGGGGTGTGAGTGTGAGTGGCGTGTGAGGATAAGATGGGAAGGGGGGTGTAGGGAGTTGGGGGATGCTGGCTCCAATTGGCCTGGTCGAGAGGTTCCGAGCTGAGGAAGAGAAAGCCGCCTAGCGTCGGTCAAGTTACCACGCTGCTCTTTGTAGCGGCCTTTTGGGATAATTCGCTCCAAGACACACTGTTAAAATCCTCGTCCGGGTTAGGCGGGGTGGGCCTATTTCGACGGGGACTGGGAGCAAGACTCAGACTCGAGGCGTGGGTGTGTCGAAATACCGTGGGCCTGGGCCGGTGGAATTTGTTCCTTTCTTTTCGATGCCGTTGCTTTTGGTGCCGGTCTAGCGCTTTTGAAGGCGGGCGTCATACAACGAGTGTTGAAGAGATGGGGTGTGGAAGAGTAGATGCGTATGGTGATTGCTTGAAGCGATGGTGCCTGGCTTGTCTGGTATGTCTAGCAGGATGGGAGATGAGGCGAGTAGATGCCAGGAGGGTCGGGTGTTATTCAACGCGAAGTTGATGCCTGGTGCTTTTGCGTCTCTAAGGTGAGATCGTGCCCCTGGATCTGACGCCCGATCCAGTGAGTTTCGGAGGCTGGGCTGGTGATAGGTCAGGTCGCGAATGGTCGCAACAGCAGCGCAATGTTTGTCGGGGAATGCGATGCGGTGAGATGAGTTGATGAGGGAGAAGACAGGTCGAGAGAGGGAGAAAGGGAAGAAAGTGAGGACACGCAGACGTGCGGGTTATGAGAGGAAATGACAGAGGTATTATGAGATCAGCGACTGACGCCCAGGGCGAATGAGGTGTGATTTCTGAGTGGACGTGTATTCTCATGTAGGTAATATGTAGGAATGATATGTACGGAGGTACATGCGCGGTTACAGGGGCACGAGGGCAGCATGACAGGGTAGGCTTCGGTACAGTGCCTCAACGGCGGTACCTACGCCCCATGTCGATTTTGCTCACTCCAGTGTCCTGATGAACCAGATCCCTACCGTGACTTTTCTTGGGGTTATGTGGGGGGAGGGCAGGTAGTTGCTGCTCGGGGGCCAGATGTGCGGTGTGTTGGAATGCGAGCCAGAGAGGAAGCACCAGTGCATGTTCCGGTCAGAGCAAACAGGGATTCCTGGGGATCAGGTAACGCATCGTATTGTCCAAGTATCCATCCTTTCGACGGGCCGGGGTGGCAGGAAGGGGCCAGAGATTTAGCACCAAGATTGGCGGCGATAGAAGGTCGATTGATTGACTGATCACTGATGTGCAGATGGTCTAGGTCTACGTTTTGTGCTTTTAGAGTCCCGGAGCTCATCCGCCAACCTATTCAGGCCTCCCTCCGGTTGATGGACTGCAGTGCCGCGACAGCGGGCTCCCGCCGATAGATGTGGTACGAGATAATAGCTGACTTCTGACAATGCTGCTCGCCCTAGAAATTTGGCCAGATACGTCAGAGGCGCAATCAGTCCCCCGATATATCTTGAGCACGGTGTCGCTTCAGTGAACGCGATAAGCACCAACAAGCAAGAGGCCAACCGGCAGAACGTCAGGGACTTCGAGACATGGCAACGAGGTGTATAGTGCCTGTGTTATACATAAGCTCGAAATGCGCGACCAACAATCCTCCAAAGGCAAGCAGGACATCGCAGCAGAATATGAGCAACAGCGTCGAGTGCCAGCGGAACCCCCTTCAAGGTCGACTCTAGCAATCTCTGATGGAGAGCAAGATGATACGACTTTTTGCGGCCATTGCATCTCTAGCCAGGGGAGATGCCCCACGGTAATTGGTCTGCTGTCACAGCTGGATCGCAGATTGGTTGTCGAGGGTGGGCAGCGGCTGGGCAGGGGGGCTCGCCGGGATCAGGATCAGTGATAACTGGGGGGGTAAAGCAGCAACCGAATCCCAGTCAGTCGTCAGTGATCCCAACTCTCTGTCCAGCTACGTGTCGTTCAGCGCGGCCACCGCAGGGAGAGCAACATGAATGCCTGTGGACGGTGATGTTGATAGTGTGGCAGGTCTCTGAGAAGCGGACTCGGTACATGATGCTGTCTTCGGGGGTGTATGTACCGCAGTACCCTGGCACGCTGGACACCTGGGCCCGGGAGGAGATAGTCGATCCTCTTCCCAAAGTGTCATATTGGCCCAGTCGATTCTCGAAGCAAGATTGCTCACTGTGAAGGCTTTAGACTTAAAAGGGACGTTGGTCAGAGCCAGATGGCAGTCTTGCTGACGTCCAGGGTGCGGGAAAATGCTGCGGCTGTGGATGGAGACGTGTCAGGGACAGGAAGTATAATATTAACTAGCCTATTAATTTTTATTATCGAGGCTACTTTTTAGTTCCCTTTAATACTTATATACCTATTCTTATAAGCTTATTTATCTCTACTATTTAAGCTGAATTTTAGTTTCTTTTACTTCTTATATACTTATTTCTATACTAACTACTATGATAATTTTATAAAACCTCTATATTAAAAAGTCAAAAAGACTATATAAGTTTATAAGCTAAAATAAATAGTTTAAATGTATAAAAATAAGGTTTCAGAGTATTGTATCTAAATAAAGCAATATAACTATAAATATCTCTAATTAATCTAAAGCTAAGTTATTAAAAGTTTTTAACTACTTCTATATTATATAACTATCTTTACTATAATATACTATTTTTTACTAATAATAAACTTCTAATTTCATTACTATACTCTTACTAATACTATTTTATATAAAAAATTTAAATAGTTGTATTCCTAAGCAACTAAGGTTATATAATTAAAGTATTTAAAAATACTGCACGTTAATATGTTATGTAGAAATAGAGGTTTAAATATATTATATAGGTAACCTTTAAGTATATAACTAATTTTAACTAATTATATAATAAGTAGTATACTAAGGTTTTTAAAGCAATAATAAGACAGGAGAGCAACTGAGAGAGAAGTAATAAGGTAAAACGGTGCTAGATTATCAGGGGCAAGGACATATACTTCTAGCTCTGAAAAATCCCACACATTGCTATAGCGCATCCAATCGTAGCTCATCGTACCGCCTGCTGCTCCCGACTTTTTCTGAACGTCATCTATTCGTGGCTAGGGGAATTCCGGTTGGTGGAAAAGAACGTATACGTATCCCATGTCGGCGTCCAGGTCCAGGTTTTACAGTTCAATCTTCAGGTGTCTCCTCTTGTCAGTCAGGTGATTCCTGCTGGAGCGAGATTTGAAGAGGGGCACAAGAGGCGAAAGAAGGGCCAAAGCTCGAGACGGGCGATCCATCGTCCTGAGTGTCGACATGCCAAGTGGGAGTCAGTCGCTCGTACGGATACCGCAGTCGATATAGCGTGTAGCGCGGTTGCCCGAGCTTGATAGTGACAGGCGTGGATGAACAGAGTGTCGTAAGAGATGAAACAAATGAAGTATATAGACGGTCGAATTGCATGCAGTGACGCAGTGTGATGACGACGAGGGGTTGAGGACAAGAGCCAGACCGGAGCCAGGCCCGAAGCCGACTCGACTGACGTTGGGATAAGTTTTGGTCCTACAAGCCTCTCTCGGTTTATGTTTGGACCGTGCCGGTGCGTTGCCGTCCCGAAGGAGAGGAGACTAAGGTGCCTTAGCAGGAAAAACCTGCCTGAGAGGTGGGCTGTGCGATATGCTGCTGCTCTTTCCCCAGATGAGGTGGAAGGAGCTACTGAGGTGAAAGGACGAGGAACGTGCCTTCCTGCACGGTGAGGCAGAACAAACCTAAGCAGGTGACAGGCAGATCCAATGAGAACCTGAAAGGAACGAACTAATAGCTTCCAACCTCCCCCCCCTTCCATAAGTACCTATAGGGTCCTATCCATCTTGATGCCTCTTGAGGTCAGAATCAGCCATCGTCTCTAATACTGAAATACTGAGGTGTGTTCTCGTACACTACGAATACCCAAGGTTCCAGTTTGGCAGATATCTGTCCCAATTACCTGCTGTAGCCACGTGCTGTAACCCACTTGCAGAAGCCCTGCAGGGAAGAGAATGCCCTAGAACGATCCGGCAATGGAAGCTTGCCAAGTATTTTGCCAGCAACAATAGCGGGATGCAGTACTTCCGTCGCCAGTACGGTGGATAAGCTAAGGCATTATGAGGTACCCAGACTGACTTACACAACTCTGCACTCTACCGCCTGTTCCTGTCCCGGCTGCCGTCCTTCTAGTATACCTTATGTATATCTTCCTCGTGTCTACTGGCCTTGTGGCCTGGGGAATATTTCAGAAAGATTAAAATCGGATAAGATGGGTCAGACATCTTGTTATGTAGGTAATCCAGATCCATCTCTGGAATTGGATGGATGTCAGATGTGCCCGACGTCGTATGCTCCCCACCTTTCCGTTTTCCCCTGTTCGTTTTCGTTATCTTTTTATTTCGCTCAACTCAATCTCCTTCCTCCAACTCCATCATCCGCCGACGACGCCGCCCACCGTTCACGTCCCTTCGGCCATCGACGTCCTGTCATGTCGCACCACTTTATCTGTCTTCTCTTCCACCCCTTCTTCCTTCTCTACTCTTTCAGGGGTGCCGGATGAACTGGGCAGAAAACCCCGCCCGCGGGACTTCAATCACAAATTACCAACCCACGACTTGACCGTGTCCCAACTCCTAACAATCAACCCCCGTACGTCATATCTCGCCCATGTCTTCAACCACGTCTCTTCTAGCCCAATGTGGCTGGCGGCCTGTGACCGAGCTTCCAGTTGTGCTCAGACGTGCTGCAAAGAGCCCTGGTCCACCCCGTCATCTCGTGCAGCCGAGCCTCGTCTGTCAGATTTTCACTCCGACAATCTGGTCGACAGAATTCGCCTTGTGATAGTTCACATTCCTCCGCCGCCACCCCGTCTGGCCAAGACCTCAGGGCTCCATGGAGCCCTTCACCACTGAGCCAGCGAGCAACTGGTCGCACTGCACATCGCTGTTGCTTACTTGCAGTCCGCAACATAGAGTACATATGACCGCCCATCTATATCGGGCGTAACCGCTTGTCGGCCTGCATATCCCACAGCCACCAGGGCTCGTCGACGGTCGACCTAACTGGCCACCGGAGGCACGCACACACGTACTTTCACCGCTGACTGGGCCGCTGAGTACACTACACGCTCCTGCTTCTCCACGATGCACTAGAGTCTAGCCTGGAGGGAAAGCAAGAACCAGGTACCCTACACCATCATGCCGAGGCAGTCTCGATCCTGGGGCCGCACCAGAATTATGCCCCGGCAATCTAGGCAACAGATCGGCCCTCTAAATGTCACTCGACTGCCCGGCACCATCTCGACTGGCGGCTATGCACTAGCAACTTGGACAAATCATCACCTCCTCTGTGCAACGCCAATTAAATGATTCGTTGCCGTCTTGCCAAGTCGTCTTTCTCCGGGGGCAACCAGATCCGCGCCTGTAGCACCTCAGACAGTGTTGCACACTTCAGGTCGTGTATTCTTGCCTTCGAGGAGCAATCAGGAGCAAATCGACGCAACGGCTACAACCCGCGGCTGGCCATATGTTGACCTACCTGAAAACCTTTAACATGCAGGAAGATTTCGCACTACGAACCAAGACACACCTGGCGTCACCTCGGGCCATACTTCGCATTGTGGTTGTTCGCCGTCTTCTGTGGCAGCGCGTCTCGTATCGACCTGGACCTGAGAACAAGGTCGGGTCCAGGGGCCTCATCCGTCCGCCGCTCGATCATGGAACCGTCACCGCCTGCTAGCTAGCCACTCCACCGGTCTTCCGACGGACCCCGCCATTTCAATTGGGCCTTGAGAACCAACGTTGTTACGTTGTCGATACAGACCAGGGGTCTTTCCTCATGACAATTTAGCGCACCGTCAGGCCCCGTCTCGGTGCATCCGCGATCAGCGGGATTGGGTTCGCGGCCAGTCAACGACGACTTCATTACCCCCACTCGCGGCCCCTCGTCCGGCCGATTGGGATGCTGAATCGTATCATAACGTGTCTCTCCAATGAAAAGGACCTCTAGAACGGGGTTTGGTGGCCTGGACGGCTTGCTCTACCGTTCTGTCGCAGAAATTTCTCGCCCTAACATGTTCATGGCTTCGTCTCACTAGCGAGTCTTCGTCGTCCTAAGAAGCAGATTCTTGTAGATCTTTCTCGTCCGAGGCTTGTATCCCGATACGGACGTCTAACACTATCAATTATTCGTGCCAATCGACAGCATCTTATCGACCACGGCCGCGACTCAGAATATCTACTAGAGTACATCGACATCGCCGACATCGAAAGACCACTGAAGAGAAACCACCGCCACTAACAAGCTGCTTTAATAAGCTGTACCTGATCTACTACAAAAGCAGACATTTCTTGTCCAGCTTCCATGGAAATCTACCACAGCAGATACCGACCCCTGTGTCCGTAATTTGCTCGCACACTTTTCGGACGATATGCATACACACCTGTCGCGTATCAGTGTCGATCGCTACCATTCAGAGCGTGCCTTTCTTATGTTTCGGCTCCACAAACTCAAACGCACCCAGGCAAGAGCTGCAAGATCTACTTCAGTACAGGCATCATCTCAAGCCTCTCAAGCCTGTCTCTTGTGATGGTTAGCGGGCTTGCTAACTTGGAGCTCGGCGTACCATTGGGGGCCATCCTGGAGCCATGCATTTGGACTTCACCAAAGCCCGAGCCTGAGCGCTGATGCCCAACGAACCACGACC
Organism: Colletotrichum euphorbiae; assembly: GCA_037178605.1. Taxonomy (NCBI): domain Eukaryota; kingdom Fungi; phylum Ascomycota; class Sordariomycetes; order Glomerellales; family Glomerellaceae; genus Colletotrichum; species Colletotrichum euphorbiae. Next base: position 24,994 of record JAXCEF010000517.1, on the reverse strand, counting down.
AAAGCCCGGATGACGGAGCATTGCGGATTTTCGTCAGCTTTGGTACATCGGTACATCAGATCGCAGACCCTGAAAATATCAGCCTTCTAGCCAAAAGTGCACCTTGATATATGCAAAACCTGGATTGCCTTAAGCTACCTTGGAGGAAGTAAAACATTTCGCGACAAACGTAGGACATCGCACTACAAGATACCTTACCATCCACGCCTTTGGATCTCATTCGTCTCCATCCGAGGATTGGTGACATTACGAAGCGGTGATCACTTCCCCATGACTATCGACGTCGCAGACAGGAACTCGATGAACGAACAGTCGCAAGCGTCGCCGCCACGCCTAGTCCGTCATATTGCTTCAAGACAGCTTTGCGCGAATGCTGGGGCCAGCGCACCTGTTATGCGAGGAGAAAGTCCGTCGTCAAGGAAACGCATCATAACCCGGCGGTAAATGCAGCGAAGTGGCAGTAAGCCCTCATCTCAGCAATGATGGAGAAGCACAGCGTGACACCTTCATTATTTATGATTCACATCCATGTCAGGTTTCATAACCCCGGTGAACTGGGATATCGCTGTCAGAATGTTGGCTGTAGAAGCTCCGAGCCCATCGTCACGTCTGGCATAATTCACTCAGTTCGCCAATGCGCAGCACAGAGGCTGCTCCTCAAGCCCTTCATTGGTGAGAACGGTACTAGCATATGCGAAGACGGGTGTCCGTCTGCAAGACTCTCTGTGACACCCTCGGACGACTATTGTCTCTTGCAGGCTGCGGCGACAGAAGCGTCGACTCGCCGACTAAATTACTTTGCGAATTCGCAAAACCGAGATGGCTCTTGCCTAACAAAACTTCATGCCTGGCTTTCTCGTGAAGGCGATTGGTTCCGGGATGCGTGAGGTGTCATTCCGAAAGGTGGACAGAGGAAGATGGCCACGCGAGAAGAGACATGGATACGCCCTGGCCTGCAGCTGCCTCGTCAAGAACAGAAAACTCAGTATCGAAAGAGGTTCGCTGCTCAATTTTAAAAGAATACCAGGTCTTTGGCCTCGGAAGTATCTGCATTGAACGCGATTCATAGTCACATACTCGAATGGAGGACAGCACTACGATTGATCGCTCGTCCACTTGCCAGTTGCAATGTTTGCTCAATGCAAGCGCCGTCATTCAGATCATGGGGTTGACGCGACCGATCTGAAGCCGGAAGGGGCTCTGAACAGGGGCTTCCAGGCTGACAGGTCGCGACCGGTGCTCGAGCGTGCTGTGGTAAAAGACCGTGGGCCAACTGACTCATCCCTGGACGATGATTAGGTGGCATACCCGGCGCCGTGTCTGGTCCTTCACAACGTACGTCGCTTCGCAAGGCTCGATCCCTCCTCTATAGGGGAGACTCCGAGGGCAGATTAGTGAACAGGAAATAACTAGGCGGTTCGCTGTAAGTCATCCATCGTGGAATTTCCGAAAGCAGATCCAGGCCGAGGCACGAATTCTGGGTGCGACTTGAAGGTCTGTCACTACTGCGCGGTACTAGGAATTGGCGCTAGTTGCACAATCATACTCAAGATTACACGGGCGGGAGCGCATTCAACGGCCGCGCGCCTCATCAGAGCTTATTCTTACGCTACATCAAGCTTCATGTCGGGTCTCACAAAGAAGGCGGATATGGTTTATGCTCCGAACTTCGACATCCACAGCGGCAACACGGGTCCAGAGCTTGGGCCGTTTCTGATCGCCAAATCTATCGCACATTCATCTCCATGGCGAAATTACAGCCGAGTCGCATGTGAGATTCTCAGCATTGGGCTTCTAGCGGATCACATCCGTTCCCGTCGATTCAAGGAGCTCAATCTAAGAAAGTTCATAATTATGGATTCCGCTACGGGCTCGGACAGCTTGTCGGCGCCGCGCTATCCAGCCCTCCCTGTCAGAAAGATACCTGCTACGTCCGTGGTTGCGACAGCTGCTCGATACCAGGCACTGTCAACCACATCAGTGCACTTGCTGCCTCACAGACGAGACGAGAAGGGATAAGGGGAGAAAACGCATGGTCCCCCACCTTAATGTTTTCCCCTGACCGCAATCTATCAACTGGGATCTTTTTGCTTCCGCTTTGGCATCATCATGTCATGGGGGTCAACCGCCAGACTGGTCAAGGAATTGACCTCGGCAGACCGGGGTTCAGACTTGGTCAGTTGTCCGTGACGTCTCGGGCCTTCTCCAAACCAGTCGACGGCGCCGAACCCTCGGATCGACGTCCGGCGGTGGCAAAAGGCAGGAGAAGACGATCCGGCAGAGGCCGCATTTTTTGAAATGAAAAGACATGTCCCGAAAATACAACCCTATCTCGTCCAATGGCGAGGTGGTTAAAAGGCAGTCGACGTTCACTCCATCGCCCTATCTCGTCAGACACACCTTACTACTCCATGCTCCACGGCCACAGCCATCGCGTTAACCCTACCGACTCCCGCATGTCTCGTATAGATATTGACAGGCAGGGGTTGTGCCGACAACGGGCGAGCGCTCAGGCTTTTGCGCTCCTTTTTTAGGCGGCACCTCGTTAAGTGTGAAGACAGAGCTGAGAGCACAGGTGCAGTGCAGGTGCAATGCACGTGCATGTGGTGAGTATAGGTACTTCTACGGAGTCGGACAGAGACGCTTTCAGGAAGTATTTGAACAGCTCAACTGAAATCCTGGTAGTATATGCCGTCGTACCTTGCGTGGTTCTTGTCCGGTCTCACAGCGCGTTCCTTGCAAAGTGGACACTTCCCGTCATTTGACAGCTGCGGCGGATGCCAAAATGGCGTTTTCCCGACGTCCCTTGCGATCTCGCTTGCATTCCCCCACTTTTGCTTCTCGAAAAAGCTGAAGGTTGAAACGAGCGTGGGTGGCCTCTCTCGATGGAAGTTTCGATTTTCATTCTATTGTTGCTCTTCTATGAGCACGGGTCGCCAAACTTCAAACCGATCATCGTCTGTGACTACGACACCGGGGGTAGGATAGTGGACGAAAGGGACCACATCCTTCCACACATTCCACGCGTCACCCACGGGACCACATCAGCAGCATAGTAATAGTGTAGATGCTATGCTACGCGTCGATATCGCGGATCCTCATAAGTCTTTTGTCCGTCCGGCTATGACCCGCAGCAAGGGCTGCAGCAGAAGTCTAGCCCTCGCCTTCACAAGGTGATAATGCTAGTCACTGGCTGCAGCACGCAGCTACAGGCAGAACACATGGCAAAGGGTGGCCAGATCCCGACCGTGTTAGCTTCCTCCTTTGCATCCTTCTGCTGGCTGTTGACGAGCTATTACGGCTGAAGATCCGACTGTTGGATGCTGTAGTAGCAAGTTCCAGTTGAGAGAAAGCCATGGGAAGAGAAAGCCTGCATCCAGCACGGTATGTCGGCTCGAAGCAAAATTTCGCGTCTGTTATAGCAACTGCGGGTTGCGACAACGGGATTCCAGCATGACGGCGAACTGGCGGCCAGACTGCACTTGTGATTGTTGGGTTGGCGGGTTTCGAAGAGGAGGCAATAGTCATCATCATTCATGGAAGCCGCCCCAGTGGGAATGGCCTCGGCCACACAGCACCCCAGTCGCCGCCTCTTGATCTTCTTACCGCATCTTCACTTAACCTGCAGGATTCCTGCTGCTTGCTCACTGCCAAGTCAACTTTGCGCCGCTCTTCCTGTGCGCCTCCATCCAACCAAGATGGGATCGACGATGCACATCCAGACAACTCCCAATCTCCTGAACCCGCCATGCCGTGCATAGTCAGTGCCTCCCAAATCCAGCAGGCCTATCTGCTTTAGGCAGCCTTATTTCAGCAATACTTCTCTTTGCGTCCTCAGTTTCGTCCTCGTGTTTTTGCAAACGCAGAGTGCGCATGGACGACATCTCGTACTGTACGCATATCTTATGGTTCCCGGTACTTTTAGAGCCAAGTCGTTTTCGGACTGGACTCAATACGGAAGGATCTGGCGTTTCTCCCCGATCTCATACAAGCCTAGCGACCGCTGTTAGAACTTAGACACTACTCGATTGACTTTCCGCTTGATGGGGACAGAGACAGGCTGGCCAAGTCGCCCCTTTCACCGGCGATACTGCCACTTCAGGAAACCATTCCCTTGCGAGGAGCCAATCGCAGTCTTCCTTCAAATCTGACTGCTGTCGCTTTATTGGACCATGTGCTTGCTAGATCCGGGCATGGCCATCAGGGCATCACATTTCAACCTGTTCACTGGGTCGTTTTCGCGGTGTTGACATGGGCCCAGCCCGGGAGTACCTACCACGTACTCGAAAGGCCGCGGCTCCGTACCTCAAGCAAGATGCTGCGCCATAAGCTTGGTGGTCAATTCACCTACATTCGTCCTGATCCAAACACCGAAGCGCCCAGCAAAACGAAGGCCTTGACAAAAGACTCCGACGCGCTTTTGGGTGACCGTTACTCTGGATTTCGGGCCGACGGCTGCCAGCCTAGGCAGCACGGAACCGCCAACTGATAGCCATTGATGTAGACCTGACCCGACAATAATCTCATGGCCAACGTTATCAGATCACGTTCGTGTTTGTCATGCCTCAGGAACCGCAGATCGCCAAGGCCAATGGCATATTCAACAATGATCATTGCCGTCGGCTCTGTTCGGCTTGTTATGCTGGCCGGCTGGCTGGAGTCGCATCGCAGTTGACACATGCAGCCACCCTCGATGCAGTCGGCGCGGCGTCCGAAAAAAAGAGGGTTACTTCTGTGTTACCCGGAACCAGTATATTATCACTCCTCGCCCGTTGATGGACCTTTGCGCAAGGAGAATGGTATCAACATTAATTCTGACACGTCCGATGTACATACCTATGGTCAATCGACCATCCACACCCATAATTCAAGCCAGTTAAACCGCCATGTGGCAAGACCTAACGGCCCAAGGCACACCACTCTGGATGAGATCTTCCGCGGCGGCCGTTAAGACGGCGACAGTACTCACTCGTTTTTAGCCACGAAATCAAGAGACATGCTCGCAAGACCGAATGACAGCCTTGGATTCACCTCTCCGCCTCAGGCTCTTATACACATGCACCCTAGTGCATTTCGATGGCACGAAGTGACATCCAAGCATCGCTCGATCGATTCCTCACACGATTGAGCTGCTTCTGCACCAGTCATTTGACGATCTGCTGTATTTGCTTGCAATGGATGAGAATACATGCAACCGTAAGCCGAATGGGTACCTTGGAGCCCGATATACCTCGACCAGGGAATCTCAGCTCGTCGATTTGGCTGGCTACTGGCTCTATTCGACAGTATTTGGAGCCAATCGTTGCAGACGAGAAAGTGTCCAGCTTGGCATCAGACAGCAAGTCTGACGGGATGATGTCAAATTGTACTGAAGACGAATTTGAAGTATTGGCCGTTTCGCCGACCACTTCTCCATACCACATTATTCCGGATTGCGGGCGACGGGAGCCATCGTCTATTCAGCTGCTAGGTTGACCATCACTGCAACACGCGCCAGAGGGCCAGAGGCGAAACCGAGACACTGCAGTCAGCACACATGGTGGTTTTTTCTTGGTCTCCCGTGGCTTGAACACATCTAGTATCCTTGGAACGCGCGTTCGGGCCAAGGCTCTTAAGACTGGGTGCTACGCACAAGGCGCTCGTCAGTACTTCCCTGGGATCTGGCTCGGATGTGCCAATGATGCTTGGCTCATGGTGCGATCGTCTGATCTGGAGATCGGTCTGCCACGCTGCCCACACACACACACACGTTTTCATCTCGCATCTCCGAGTGTCAAATAACGTGCTACGGGCAGTGCCACTCAACCTCAATCCATGACGATTGGGAAGATGCTTAAGAGCAGGGAGCTTGACCGATGAGAGGGATAGCATCGGAACTAATCGCTAGCCCCCGGGCTTCGGGCCACCGTTGCCAAAGACAGGAAGCGGCAACTCTGGTCGAGACAACATGGCGCGACAGTTGGCACCTACATCTTCGAGAGTCGGTAAATTCAGGCCAACTGTCATGTCAGGTGGCTCGAGGAGCATCTCCAGCGACCAACCAAACGTATCGACAGTAGTGTCAGAGGTCGCAGAAGAAATTGTCTCGCGCCCGAACAGGCCAGCAACCCCGCTTCCCGGCCATTTGGTTAGTAGTACGCTTGGGGCACGCCCGGCAAGGATATTGGAGCCGTCGACGAGCCGGGTGATCCGAGCTCTCGTACAAGGCTCAACGAAGACATCAGGCCAGAAGAAACCCATGGGCCATGGTGGATTGCTCACCCGTTGAAACAACCCGACGCCGCGAGCACGACGGGAATCTGGGACAGAAGAGGCGCTATGCCCGGCTGTCGATGCAATGGCATGAGATCGAGAACACGCCCATATGCACGGTCGACAGATGGGCAGGCGAGGTGCCAACAAGAAACAGTTTCTGAATCACGTTACCGGTAGCCACCTCTGTTTCTCACAGTGCGGTTGTCGCGGTCGGGGTTACTGGTCCACGGGGAAGATGCTGCGGCGTGGACTTTTTGCGGCCGAAGGATGACAGCGGGCGGGCCAGGTTTGCCCATGCTATCTATCCTCGCTTTCGATTGATCGTTCCGGGCAGTTCCCATTCGTGGAATGCTATCCGTACGTTGCTTTGACTCGTTTCAATACCTGGCGGCCTGTGCAGAGAGATCCATTTGGACAACCCAACGGGAACGGGACCGGATGCAGTACGGATACGAAAACCGACATTGGCTTTTTGTCGCCAAAGAGACCGGCGCAATAGCAGACGCAGTTCGCAGTCCGCTATGAGCAATTATGCCCGCCCGGGTTACGGCCGCCAACTGCAATTCTGAGCTTACGCGATGTGGACGGAGGCTGCAATGAGTGAGTCTTCGTCTCTGAAAGATGCGGTAGTTGCAGATCCACCTCTCCCTCCTCTGTTGGTGTCCTTAACTGTTGGTATTCATTCATATATACACCATTGAAAGTGCGGTGCGTCACTTATCGGTTTTCAGCCGAAGAGCAGCGTTGTTTCCCTCGCCGAAGCTGACTGGTCACGTAGCCGAACTCGACTGACAGACAGACAAACATCTTCATTTCCCTGAATGGCAGGTCCCGAAAACCCTTGGTTGATGCGGCGGCACAGCCAGTCTTTGTCGTGCAGAGATACGGTACGTTGTCTGGGCAAGCTGGGGTAGCTCGGCACACGTTATACAATGGCTTCCGTACAGAGAGCTATTCCCGTCGCATTTGCCTCCTACCAGTCATTGCATCAGATCATGGTCAGTGTCTTACCTGTCCTGTTCCTTGCTCGGTTTCTCATTGCAAAGCGACATACGATACGGCGAGCCGTCAAGAGGACGCTGCTGTTGCGCCCATCGCAAGCGCGCAACCCAAGTCTCTCGCTCGTCCCGTTTACACTGTTCGCTCGCTGGGTTCGATGAAGATGTGTCCGCGGGCGTGTTGGAGGAAGCGCACGTCTGCCACAGACTCTTTTGGTCTTGCGTCCGTCGACGGATTGGGGAGCCGTGAGGCTCAGGCCCAAAACGGACGGTCCCGTACGGCCTCGGGGCCCGTAGCTACGGCGATGTTGCTCGACCGATACCGAATACCACTTCCGCCCAGTTCTCCAAGATAACCTCTCGGAAGATATGATTTCGGCGATGTGCTTAGTTCCCGCTATTCAGCCTTACGGCGCGTTGGACCCGTCGGCACGCTGAACGAGCTAAACATGGCCGCCCGTTTGCATGCTTTTTCCAAAGCTTGGCCGTCAAGATCGGCAAAGATGCGGCATGTATGATCACAGGAAACTAATCGTTGATTGGAAGGTTTACGGCGTCTTTGGGGAGACGTTGGACCTGTCAACTGTTCCGCCGCCATCAAGACTCTAGTGTTCGTTCGTTTGCAACCACGATATCTGGTTAGAAGCAGAGCTACTTTTGCTGCCCAACTAAGCTCCTACTAACCCATACACATCAACAGCCGTAAGTTTTCGCATCTTCATATTTGCCACCGAAAAAAAAAAGTCCTCCTCTTGCCAGTTACTACTGTTTTATGCCGACATCAGCGCGAAGCTGTGGCCGCGCGAGAATCACACTGGGCAGTTTCCCTTTCCCGTCTTGATGCGAGAGCGTCGCCTCGTTACCATTCACAGCAGGTTTTAATTGGGGTTGAGACACTCCGCGACATGTCTACCTATTGGCAATGACATGTCATGCAGGGTCTCAAGGACGGCCCCTTTTTCCTTTCTTTTTCCATCAACTCGAATCAGGTTTGCCGCAGCGCTACTACGCTGGACGCGAGCTTTCCTATTTCACCAGCGCCCTTCCTGTGTGGAATGCGCATGAGAAACGAATTAAGCAAAGCTGATTCTCGACATGGTGGGGGCGCCTTACGCTTTTGAGTAGCCCTTCGGACACTATTGATCGATTTGTTCCTATCTAAGCCAGTCCCCCACATTCAGTGGAATCCATGTGCGTGCCCGCAATCACCCTTTTTCGCCGCCTCACTTCAGACCGTTTAGACGTTTCTTTTTCCCCGTAATGCATTGTCATCGTTTTCCTTCCTCTCCTACGTACGTCTTTTTTGTCAGTGAGACCGATTATTCCCACTTCTCCCCTCAGTTTAGACACGAGCTAACGCTGCCAACCAGCCGGGGTTGGTGGTCTCGAACGCAATTCCTAAAAAGCCCATGCTTAGTCGCGCCTTTCCCACGGCGATCGCGAGCTGGGGGGCCAACAAGCGTTTAGAGACCAGTTTTGCTTGTCTAGAACGAGGCTTTTATGAATAGTGCCTAATTACAAGCCCGAGATGAGGTCACTTCTCATTTGCATGGCAACCCGTCTTCTGGGCCGTCCCCCGCCTCGCATTCTTCTCCATTCACGGTTTTCGACGTCGTTCAACAACTAGGGGCATCTCTACAATGGGAGAAAGACGGAACTCCATGTTGTGGGTTTGGGGATCCCAAAGACATCTATTTGCTTGAGTAGTACCCGGCAGTTGCTTCTTTCTGCGGCCTGGCGGCTATGAGGCATAGCAAGCACAAGGGGTGACGACTCGGGGTGGCTGTCATGGGCAAGCATCCCGCAGCCGGCGTCTGTCTGATGCCGTTGCATTGGATGGAGCTGGCAAGGCTTGCTGCGACCCCTCGTTCGCCTCACATCTGGCCAGTCACAGCGCCAATGGTCAGGTGGCCGCGCTGGCAGTGACATCGGTTCGAGCAAGGCTGCTGAAGAAAGTCGATTCGCGACCTGATGCCGGAGGTCGTTCCCGAGAGCCTTACGTTTTGTGGGCGCGATGGTTGGTTTCGATGCAAGTATCGACGGCGAGAGATACCGCTGGATCGCCGGGGCAATGAGTCCCATGCCGGGCTTTGTCGGCGATAGGGCGGATGGCCAAGAAGCCGCATAGATCGCAGACAAGGGGCACACAGACAGCATCGACCCGCGTACTCAGACTGCTTTCGAGGTCTCTGAGCAGTGAGGCTGTGTTTGTTGAGCCGGCAACTGCATATCAATGCTGCTGAGACCGGAGTCCACAAAGGGAAACGGGGGTCCTGCTTGGCAACAGTCGTTGTTTGTCTATCACGGCCGGCTCACCTGAAGCCGAAAGCATGTGGCCCAGATAACCGGTTCTCGTCACATGAGTCGCTGTCACATTTTTGACTCGCGCTTTGCCTACGTACGGAGAGGGGCCAATTCGAAGAGGGAAAACCGGGGTTGTTTGGCAAAGGTGTCAGTTCTCTCCTGCTTTATTATTTTTTTTCAAAGGGGTCCGCGTTGCATATGCCGGTGATGTGACCGATATCCACTTCTTGACCGGTCGTCGACGGCGCTTGTCCTCGTGCGTCTGTCGGAGGAGAAAATCCACAGATGAGGAAGAACTCTGAAAGATCAACCACGGCCCAATCACAAGAACCGCGGATCAGAGTCACCAGATGGAGGAGGTTGCAGCACTACCCGGCACCCTCAGCGGCGGCGTTGGCGCGCAGATCTTGGCCATGAGGGGGAAGGTACAGAGTAGAAGATGGAGAGAGAGGTGTGTGGTGGGCTGGGACCCGCGTCGGATCTTGCGCATCACTGCGTTCAATAGATGCGGGACCCGGTGTGCTGCTGTCGTTACCAGTCGAGAAACAGAGAGATAATTATTTGTGCCTTGCGAAGCCGGTCGTGGATAAGAAAGAGAAAAAAAAAATTGGCGTCGATGACGGTCGAGACTGTTTGTTTGACGCAAGGTTCTTTGCTTCATTGTCAAGGGTCTGGTGGCCAGAATCGGTCTAAGTGATAATCAAGAGATGCAGACGGACAATTCAGGTGTAGTTGGAAACATCAATCTGTGGATTCGCGATGCCGGACGAATGCCTTTCCCGATTCCGGCTTGACCCTGAAAAAGTCGGGGAGATGTCCCTCATCCCTTACGATCGGCAACACAAACGCACCAACATGGTTCACCGGTTTTTGTGTTGGCATTACTTTTTCGGGGAGTTTATGGCATTCTGGATCACTCCTGGCAGAACCTTGCTTTTTGGGCGGTTTCCTTAGTCACATCTGACAAGTCAAGCACAATGACGGCGGGACGGTTGGGCGGGTATGAGGGTGGTGGTCAACGGCCGGGCTTTTTGGTGGTCGGCTAGGCAGGTAAGGCGCGGCGGCCGGGGGTGCACCGTGCTCGACGCCGCCGGGGTCCCGGGGTGCCCCGCTAATGTACACAAAGCTAGATGATGCGGGCTGAGGACGATTGCGTCGATCGGCGATCCTTGCTTGAAGGGAGTGAGGGATGGGGAGAGGGCGTAATGGGACGGAGTGAGCAGAGACGACGAGGAGGGGCGGGAATTTTTTTTGGTGTGGTTGGCGTTGTTTCTTTCCCGTCCTCCCAAGTCCTTGTGCCGAGAGGGTGAGAAGGACGAGAGATATCTTGCTTTTTGTGATGAATGGGGTTAAGACGCCACTGCGGGACTAAGGCGCGGCGGAGGTGAGGGGCTGATGGGTATGGAGGCCATGTTCGCGCACGCCCTCTTCTGAATAGGAATCAGTTCGTGCATTTTGGGGGCTGTCTCTTTTTGGAGGTTGAAGAAAAGAAGATATGTTGGTTGGATCTAGGTTACATTCACCCTTCTCTCGGTCAGTGTCTGCGGTCTACGAATCCCTTCTTGCTACGGAATATTTTACTTGCTTGTTTTCTTGGGGGCAGCACTGTTTGGGCTTTGTGGATGAGGAATGGGTTTCGGAGGCGGGAGGGGGCGGGGGCCCGGTGTGAGTGAGACTTGCAGGTTTCTTGTGCCGGGGCCCGCATCGCGGAGTGCTCGGGGTGACGATGGGCCATCTCGAAGGCACAGAAAGGGTAGAAGCACAAAGTTCTCCGTCAGGGAATGGAAGCTCGTGAAGCCGTTGGCGGTCCACCGGGAGGACGGCGTTCCGGCTTGGCGGTGGATTACTTTGGGGTGAAATGTCTTGAGTTGACGTTCTCTGGTCCGCGCTGCGGCGGTTTCGGGAGGCGGAGCTTGGGCTGACTTGTCTTTCTGCCGAAAGGGAGATCAACAGGTTGTAGGCTGGTGATGTAAGGGAGTTTGACGCAGGTGATGATGGCTCTAGTTCTCTCGGTTTGAACGGCTAGGCGGGCTGTGGCAATCTGTTGTTGTTGCGCATAGATGTTCCAGTTCCGACTTGGATGGAGGTGTTGGAGGTAGACTGACACTGGTTATCAGATCAAGGGTCGGAAACTAGTTGTCTAGGTGAAGTAGGACAAACATGTATCGGTATAACGAAGGGGAGGGACGACGAGACCCATTTTCCGGGGTTGTCCAGCGAATGTAATTACGACGAAAGGCGACTTCATTCCTAGGGCTGAGAAGTCTGGGTTATGATATTCGTTTTAGAGTGAACCAGTTTAATGTTGTGGTGGGGTTGGGTTTGTGAGTTGTGATGGATACGGCTGAGACAACAGTTGCTACGTGGAAGACATGCTTGGAGTGGAGGATTGCGTCTGGGGGAGGCGGAATGAGGCTTTGAGACCTTCGAGGCGTGTGGCACTTGGGAGGGGGAGGCTTTTCGAATGAAGATGTGTTCTAGAAGGGACCTAGGGCGTGAGCCGGTTGAAGGCTTGGGTTTATTTAGGAACGGACGTTTGAGGTTGTGTAGGTTGATGTAAGGGCGGGTAGCTGCGGTTGACGCGTGTAGGGGGCAAGGGCTGCATGCTCTTGAAACCGGGGACGGATGGGGTTGTGGGATTGAGTCTTGCTTAGCGTCTTTTCCTTCACGAGAATTATGAATGGCTGGTTTTCGTCTGGTGGCTTGCTGTAGCAGTCCGAAATTTTATTCTGTTGTTGAACTGGGAACTGCTGGGACTCCTGGAAGTTGAGGACAGCCTACTAGCTTGTTTCCGATACTAGCAGCAACTGCTCAAGCTCATATACACTAAAGCCTTCCCGCAACCCTGCACGTGCAAGTTGAGGGGTGCGGTGAACAAACGCTCCACATGAAATCCTCTGGGTTTTTGTAATTTGTCCGAAGGCGCTGTGTCTTTTAAAGCACCATGGGATAGAGACATATACAGTGCTTTCCTCTGTGTCGTGATGCCTTCGGGCATCGTCTGCGCCCACCAACGCCCACCAGGTCACATAACCCGCTCTAGGTCCAGAACAACCCTTCTACTACAGGGCTGCTCCTCTAACTATAGTAATAAGCACCTATAGTATAGCTACTCTCTTATAGGTAGATTAAATAATTTAATACCTTTATATATACTTACTTAAGATAATATAAAATAAATATAGTTAGCTAGTAAAGTTTAAAGCAATGCTTATAATTTAAAGTAGCTTGTAAGCGAAAGATATATAAAATATATATATAGTAATGCTTATGGGTATATCTTGCTGAATACTAATAGGTATAGCCGCTTATTTTAATATAGCGCTACTATAGTATAACGCTATAAACGCTTTAATTTCCGCCTTAATTAATGAAGTAATCCTTATAAGTATACTACCTAGCTACTGCTACGCAGAAATAATCCTAACTTATAATAGGCGCTCTATAGACTATACTACTTATTACTACTATTATGATAGCACCTAGAAGTAAGCTTTATTACGTTTAAGTTTAAGAGAGTATTAAGTAAAAACTATTACTAGTAATATAAGCAAGTTATACTCTTCTTCTATATTAATAACTAAATATTAGCATTCTCTCATAGGCATACTAATAATATCAAGGAGGCTATAAAAGCTCTCTAGAAGCACTACTACCTTAAAGAAAGTTAGGTTCTATAATGGTTCCTAGGTATTAAAATACTCTAGAACTATACCCCTTATAAGCTATAGTTATTATAATCTATATTTATAAATGGAGCCTAGAATCTACTTATAAAGCGGGCTATTAGCCTAACTAGAGATAAACCCGCCTATGCGTCTATAATAAAAGATAAACTAGAGCTTTATAAAAGTAAAGCTGCCCTATAGAAAATTAACTACTATTAAAAGCGCATTAGAATTTTTGAAATATGCCGCTATAATAATATAACTAGATATCGCTTTTATAGCTAGCTGCTTTATATAATTTAACTATAAACTAGGACGTATATAGCACCGCGCTATTAACTACGCTCTCTAGTATCTATATTAAATATAGGACCTCTACCCAAAGTATAGAACTAAGCCTAATAGGCTAGTTAACATATTTAATGTTACTTTAGTTATAAGCTTTATAGATAATATAATTAACTAAAAGAGCTTATAAACGCTAGCTATAAAGTTATTTAGTAGAATAGTTATATAGAAGGTAAATAACTAAGTAACTATTATAACCTTACCTACTAAAATAGAGCACCTAATACTATTTTAAGTAGTATAAGAAGCCCTCTTTATAAGTTGAACTCCTAGGTAATACTGCTTTAGAGGCTACCTTCACTACATATATAATAGCTCCTAGAATGGTTTATATTTACTATAATAATTACTGAGCTTTTCGCCTAATTAATATAAAGCTAATACACCTATAAATAAAGCTATAGTATATAAATATATATAACTACTAGGTATAGTAGGAGATCATAAAAGAGTATATAGTAGGTAATTATACTCTATTAGTAGAGATAATTATAGATAGCCTTCTAAAAGTACTTATACTAGTATAATTTAGGGCGTTTTATACTTAATTAAATATTGTTGGTATTACTTGGTGATACTGGTAGTATGTATGTATATATAGTTGAAAGTAGGGGTTAAAATTGATGGTATTGAAAAGGTCTAAGTTGTGTATTGGTAGGTAGGCAGGAGGGCGATGGTGGTGTAGATGGGAGGCTGATGCCCCATATTATACCACACCGCCCGGGCTATTCTGTCGAGCCACCTGCGCCTGCGCTAATACGCCCAATATCCCGATACTAGTAGTCTTTTACTTTCTGCTAGTATATACTAAAATCCCCTACTAAAGTGGTATCTTTAAAATGATATAATAAGTAGCTAAAGTGGCTGCAATTCGCCTCTATTATTCTCTATTTATCTAATTTGCCTATATCGTTGTAATATCTCCTCTAATAGGCGATATGAGCTTATATCCTATACCTAACCTAAAACTTATTAATATAGCTAATTAACTCTTATAGTTTTAACTCCATATTACTTATATTTTAGGCAAACTTAATATAGTATTAGATACCCTCTCTAGGCTCCTATTACGTTAATATTCTAGTTAAGCCTCACTATTCCCTAAGGCTAATAAACTTATTAATATTAATAATAGTATTACTAAAAAGGTAACTAACTGTAGTCTCTCTAACTTTATTAGGCTTACTGAGGCCTCTATACTAGGGTCTGCTACTAAGATTATTATCCACCTTAACGCAGAGTTCTCTACTTAAATCATAAAGGCTTATGCTAATAACTAAAGATATAGCACTATTCTACGCGGCATTACTGATAATAATACTAAATAGTAGTATATTATTACGCCTTATAATACCCTTAAGGAGGAGCGCTATGCTATAATTAATAGTTATTACCCCAAATATTTCTAGGTTTAGCTATAGATATAGCGTAATAGCCTCCTTTTCTATATTAACGCTAATAATATAAAGAGGCTCTGCATCTCCTAAGCTATTATTCCCAATATCCTTTAACTACCGTATAATAATAAATACTACTTTAGTATTAATTATATAATTTATAAGTTAACTAGGACTTAGTTCTATAATAAAGTAAAAGCCTATTACTTATATATCTGCTACTACCTAAGCTATTAGGAAAATAATATTAATTATAGCCTACCTCCAGGCACCCTTTAACCTATCCCCATAATACCCTACCCCTACTACACTATAATAATTAACTTTATTATAAACCTATCCCTTTAGCAAGCATATTTTAGGCCTTACTAGGCTATAATATACTTAACTGCCTCTTAATATAGATATTTAATCCCTAGTAATAAGTAATACACTATTTAGAATTAGGGACTTATATTTATTTAGCTTTAGCTAATATATAACTAGGGTATCCTAGCATATATTATTAGAACTAAGACCCCAAATTTATCTTAAAGATTTAGAAAACTATCTTTTTCAAACTAAGAGTTAAGCTCCTCCTCTCTACTATATATTATCCTCAGACTAATAGCTAGAGAAAGCAGACTAACTAGACTATTAAAATCGCCCTATAATATTATATATAGGCAGACCTAGATACCCCCTAAGTAAATATTCTTCTCGCCCTTTAGTATAACCTCAATAACGCTTTATTAACTACTATTACCTAGTCCCTAAATAAGGTTATACTAAGCTTCCGCCCCCAGGGTATTCTTAATACTATTACTGATAAATCTATGCTAATAGAGGCTATTAAGGTTCTCTAGTATACTTACTAGGAGGAAGCTGCTAGCCTTATTAATATAGCTAATAAAATCTGCTAGCAGCACTATAACTATTATTAAATAGATATTAAGTTTAATATTAGTAACTAGGTTTAGGTCCGCTTCAGGAAGAGTTACTACCTACCTAGCCGCCTAAAGCATAAATAGTTAGTAACCTAAGCTAGCCTATTTTAAATTACTATAAAACTTAACCCCACAGCCTACTAGCTTAACCTCCCAGCTACTTTGAAGATCTACCTAATCCTCAATATTACTTAACTCTACTAACTAGCTAAGAGATTAAACCTATTTTATTAAATACTAGCCCTACTATAACCTATTATTATAGATAATTTTAATAAGTATAAGGTAGAACGCCTTATTAACTAACAGATTAACTAGTGAAAATATAATCCTACTATCTAATATCTTATTAAGTAGAAAGGCTACTCTATAGCTAAAAATATATAGGAGCTATATAAAAGCCTACTTATTTATACTAGTAATGCATTTAAAGCCTTTAAAACGGCGTTGCTGCTCCACACTAATAAAGAGTAGGGCTAACTGCGCCGCTCCCATCCTGTAATAAGATCCCTTTAAATATTACTACCGCTTTCTTTAGGACTATATATAAAATCTTTACTTAGCTTCGCCTAAAGATAGCCTTCTTTTATGAAAGCAGTATTATACTACACTAAGCCTTAGCAGGCTATTAAGGTATCTAATTTAATAAAGCTATTATTCTCTATAATATTAGACTTATAACCTATAAGGCTAACGCGTATCTCTATATTAACTATTTACTTTACTTCTATATAATTTTTTAACCTAAGCCTAGCGCCTTCCGCCTAAGTTTTACTTATAGAAACCTAACGTTTTCTTTTATACTATATATATTGAAATTTTACTACTTTACTACTTTATTACTTTATTTTTTTATACTTTATAAGCCCTTATTACTCTTTACTAACTTCCTACTATTCTTCTTAATATAATAATATCTACTAAATACCTCTCTAATATCACTACTAGCGCTACTACTTCTTTCTAGGATACTACTAGCACCTTCTATATTACTACTAACTCCGCTACTAATCTCACTAGCTCTAATAGATCTAAGCGCTTTAACTCTATCTCCCCCTACCCTAATAATAGCAATATGGATATAGATAGCCCTACTAATAACGACTCTAGACTAGTTGTTAGCTCTAGCATCACCCCCTCTAAGTATCCCTCCTAGCCCCATAGCTCTAAGCCTTCAGATAACAATCTCCTCAATAACCCCACTAAAGAGGAAGAGGAGAATAACGAGGAGGGACTTAAAGAGAATAATAATAATAATAATAACACGCCTACTATCCCCAGTAACCCCGCCGCCAAGCGCTACCCCAAGGGACCTATTACCCACGCCGCTGCTAATAAGGCTGCTATCACCCTCTTCACATAATTCCCTAATAATGCCCTTTAGGCTAAGGTCTTCTCCTTTCTTAGGGAGATCTTTAGCAAGAAGCGCATAATCGCCAATATCTCATCCAACCTAGCGGTCCGCTACGTCCAAGGCACCTGCAAACGCGCTCTAACCGCCATACTAAGCGGTCTTATATACAGCTACTTACTTCCTTCCCGCGCGTCTATCCTCGCAGTATTTATCTCCCACTATACTAGCACCTTTAATACTAAGATTGCTAATAGTCTTATTACGCTTAACCGCACTAACTTAATATCGCCTACTATAGTTATTAGCCTCTAGAGCATCTATATAATTAATAACGCCGCCTATACTACTACTAATAAGGCCTATAAGACTACTAATAACGTTACTACTACTACTAAACGCACTAATACCTAGGTTATTACTCTTACTACTAGCCTTTATAAGAAACTTATTCCCTATATTTCTACCCTTAAAGCTAATATTAAAGCCCTTAGTACTATAGGTTAAAATAACTTCACTAGCTACCTCACTAATATTAAGAATAATATAATTACTAAGTAGATCTTAAGTAATAAGATTACTTAAGCTACTACTAAGGTTAATAAGGAGGTAGAAGCCCTTCGCTCTAAGGTTACTTCCCTCCACGCTCTTATTATCAGGGTCCCCAAGATTAATTCCCCAACCCCTATCCGCGCCGCCCCCAAGACCACCACGCCAAACAAGAAGCGCAAGGCCGACGACATTAGCAATATTTTTAATTAGATCGCCCGCATTATAGCTTTATTTCATAAAGAATAGGATATATTTACTATTAGGATAATAGCTATTTCTATTTAGGGGTAGATAATACTATATAAATAGTACGTAATTACTATTATATACTATAATATATAGTTACTATTATATACTATAATATATAGTTACTATTATATAGTATACTACTACTATTATATAATATCTACTATTTATAAAAAGACTAGTAGTATAAAATATAATAATATAAGACTTCTACTCCTTTTATATAAAGACCTATTTTTCGTTATTTTACTATATATTGTTCCTGTTAGTCTCATAAAGACTGGTACCAGAAGGTAGGGGATAAAACAGAACTCAAAAACAGGGTGATAATATTAATAGTAATTAAGGAAAGAAGGTATCTAGAAGGGTGGCCAGCAAAAGGAGGAACGATATAGTAGACTGACGAGGTAGGTCACGTGACTGAGGTCACATAACTACCACATCAGGTAACTAAGGTCACATAACTACCATAGTCGATATTCCTGCCCGCTAGGCCACGGGCCCAACACTTAGGTCGGGTCTAGATAGGCGAATATCCCAATACTAGCAGTTCTTCTTTTATGCTAGGATTCGCCCATTACGCCCATCTAAATACATAAATTAAAAAACTTGTTTTTGAGGCCATTATTAGCCTCAAATCAAATAAAAAAGATAGCTATATTTAGCTATATCCAAATCCTCTAAATAGCCACAATTTAGCCCAAACGATTTAGCAAAAATAGCCATAAATCCCATTCCTCCAAAATAGCAGCAACTGCCCACAATTGTCACTCTATTCCTTCCGCTATTCAGGTTACCCATCCTTCCATTCAAATCGTCAGCTTATTCCCATTAATCAGCCAGCGCAGAGCGCTATTTAGCGATGCCTTCATAAACGCATTAGCGGGGTTATCTTCGCTATTCACCCAGCAGATCTCCAAAAGCTCGCAACGCTCATATAATTAATATAGAGCTATAATATTAATCATAAGTCGCTTCTCCTTTATAGTACTAAGTTTCACTAAATACTTATATAGAGAGTATAAGTCAGTGCACATTACTATGGGGATAGAGTTAGCAATACCTAGCTTAGTAGTAACTTAGTGGAGAGTTAATATACTCGCAAAAGCTAAGTTAGCACTAGCAACTATAGTATAGATTTCAGAGGCTAATATACTATGGGTAACACGCTTGCACTTAGTTGAACTATAATAGATAATATTACTATAAATCGTGAAAGTAGTATTATTTATTATTATTTTATTAGCTAATATAATAATATAGCCTAACTATAAAGTAAGGTACTTATTATTTATAAAAGAGCTATCCACAAACACAAAGAGTTTCACAATTAGCAGGGATAGCACAATAAAGGTTAAGCCATAATTAAGGCTATTACTAAGCTATTTAAGGCGCTTATTAAGGGTAGTAATATCCTTATTATTAGGGTCCTAGTATTAGGCAGCTATAGATAAGTCAAAGCAAGCCTCTAGCTAGCAAATTAAGGCGATATATACCCCTCAGGCGCGCTGCTTAACATACTTCTACTTAGCTGATATCTTATTAATATTCTTAGGCACTAACTCGATCTTGGTCCCTTGGCCCTTCTGCTAAAGGATAATAGCTTCATTAGTAGTTAAGGAGATAGTTCTACTATTAAAGGTAATAGGGGTTTAAATAGTTAGATTTTCCTTAGGTTTAGCTATAAATTTAGCTTTCTAGAGCTCTTCTTCTTTAATAGCAGAAAAGGCTACTATACTAAGGCTAATTATATCATCTATCTATATCCCAATAATTACAAAATAAGGGCTTAAATCATGAGTAATAAGAAGGCAGGGATTAAATATAGAGGTAGTTATCTATAACTTCTAGTAATAGTAGGTATTATAGGTAGCCCACTAGTAGGTACTAGCTTCAGCAATACTATACAGCAGTTTAATAACTTTCATAATAATACTAGAGGGGTATTAATTACAAATTTATTTAATCAGGAAGGTAGGTATAGACATCGCAGTTAAGAGTTATTTATAACTAAATATACGCCTAGGTAATATCCCTAATCCAAATCAAATAACTATTAGGGCCAAGAGAAGGGGCAATAGCAAGCAGAAAATAGATACTATAGCAATAAATTATTAGCAACTAGGTTAAAATCCCATGCTTATTGGCATTATTTACACTACAAATAACAAAGCGAGATTTCTTAAAGTGGGTTATTATCTTATTCTTGATTTTATTAACTATATAGGACCTAAAGAGGCGCCTATATCACTTAGTTAAGTTAAAGATTTCAAAGCAAAAAACTTCTCACTTAAGAAGGGCATTAATCTCCTTTTTGCGGGACTTTTAGAAGAGGGGACTATCAGCAATAAGTTTACCTAACTTATAGAGAGCTAGAGAGAGCTCCCAATCCGCTTTTTCTTTAGTAGAGATAAATATCGTGGGGTTATTAATCTCCTACTCAAATACGCTTAAAAACGCAAAATTAGTAGCGATTAGGCTTTTTCGGGGTCTTCCTTAACGCTGGGGCGGAGGGGCGGGGTTAGGGGTAAATATATCGGGGTCTTCTTCAGGGTTGGGGTTAATGCGGAAGGGTCTAACGGCAGTGGAGGAGAAGTCTCAGGCACTATAGGGCAGTTGGATAGTAACTATTTCGCCCGAAATAGCAATTAGGCAGAAAGGGCCCTACTATCTATCTTTTTCACAATACACTCTAACGAGTAACTATAGCAGTATTTAGATGACTTCATCAGTACTAGGCCCATTGCGGGCGCCCAGCGCGTCAGCAACCTTACGTTTAGCGTGCTCTTTACGCAATTCATCCATAGCAGCAGTAATAGCTTTAGCGCGGGCTATAACGTCTAGCGAAGGGGTCAAATCATAGCTAATACGTAGGTAGGCTCCAAAGACTAATAGCGTGGGGATAAGGCATTCTAGGCCTGTAGTATTATTAATAGCCTTAATAGCTATCTAAAGGGCAAAGTTAGGCTTAGCGTGGGGAAGTTCTTGCTAAATAATAGTATAGGCGCATTAAAGAGGGCTATAATATCGCTCCATTTTACTGATCCTATAGTAGGCTTCAATAGGTATAACCTTAACTATAATAGCCATGGATTTAGCGTTATTTTCAAAGACTTCAGCAGCGAAATTCAGCCTAGCATCTATGACGATACAATTAGGGGGTCCTTAATAAACATAAATCCAGCAAAAACAAAGAGTCTCCCAGGTCGTTTTAGCAGATAAATCGGGAAGAAAGTAAGCAGCATTAAACCTAGTAGTAGTATTAATAATATATAGGACAGCTTTACCCTCAAGATATACCACATCACAGACGATTTCATAGTTTAAATAGCAGTTATCTTTTAGTGAAAATTTGAATCTCTAAGGGGCTCTAGCATTTAATTAGCAATATTCGCAGACCTTAGTTAACTGCTTAATTACTGCCATTCAAACGGGATAACTAGCACAGGTCAAAAGGGCTACTAACTTAGCAATAGAGAGATAGCCAAAACAGCAATATAGATAATAAAGCTTAGTATCTATTAAATAGCAGGTTTAGGCAAAGACTTCCTTCTTATCAAGCAATAGCTAAGCATAACCCCATTTACATACAACTAGGGCAGCAATATTGCCTTAGAATAGATAATTGCGAAGGTTATTAAAATAGATGCCTATTCAATCTATATCGCCTAAACACAGCAGAAAAGAGGTATTTACAGGAACAACATAAAACACCATATTACCAAATACAGTCTCAACTACAATAATACCAAAAGAGTCCTTAAATAGGCTATCTCCAAAGTATACCCTTGCTTAGCTAGCATTCATTATATTAACTAAAATCAACAGTTAAATTCATTATAAAGCAACAACTTACTATTAGCTAGCAGTAGAGACTCCTACTACGCCCAAATCCAGCATAATACCCTAAAAGACTTCTTCAGAGTATCAGCTATTAAGCGTAAACAATTAGCAGGGGGTTAGAGGTTCTAGGCAAAACAACCTAGGTAGAGGGCATAATAGAGAAATATACTATAGGGTCAACAGTTAGATTAATACCTATAACTATATAAAAAGTAGCTTAATTCAGCAGTAATTTAACTAATTTATCGCTATTAATAGTGAAGGAGGTCTTAGCAATAAAAGCAGTGAATTTATAGGAAGAGGAAGAGGGATTAGAGGGCTCCAGTTAGTCCTAGTCGTTTTACTATAAAAAGTGCTTAACTTCAGCATTAGTATTATTAGGGTTAATTTCATTATTATTATTATCACCCTCAAAATAGAGGAGGAAGGCAACAAAGTCATCTTTAGTAATATTCTATAAGTATTTAGCATATTTATTTTTAAAGTTAGCATACTCCTTAGCTCTTTCATTCTTGCTATGCTTCCATAACCGGCATTCAGGCTTACAACAAATCCAGCATCTTCAGCCCTTTTGGCAACTAAAGGATTTATAGCGAAACTATCAATTTAGCTAGGTTTAGCAGTATCTACCGCCATTATTTCTACAAAGTTTACCTCAATTACTATTCTAGAAGCATTAATCAGTATATATAGCATTAGCTTTAGTAGGGTTTGGGGTCAAGCCATCCTCATATATTTCATCCGTAATAAATTAGGTAGTAAGGCTTTAATTCATACAGGAGGCTATACCGACAGCTAAATAAAGGGAATTATACAAATCCTAGAGGTTTGAGGGACGCCAATATAGCGCAAGTTCACATTCTCAAACTCCTTAGCAGGCGCTACAAATTTTATAATAAAGTAGCCTATTGCTATTATATTCCTTACTAAGGGCTAGTTTAATAGTAGAGAGGGTTTTAAACAGGATTTCAAGGTTTTCAGCAACAGATTCCTCAGGGTTTTTACGCATAAGGTTAAGCAATATAGTATTATCCCAAAGGTCCTCATTAGTAATATAAAATTCCTCAGTTTCAAAATACTCCTTTATCTAGGCAACTATTTCATAGTAGAGGGGTTAAGAGTAAATAGAGGCAATATACTAAAAGTAGTACTCTTAAGCATCACCCTTTAATATAAGGGAAAACGCTTTAGCATACTATTATACATTAATACCAGCTTTAGCGCAATAATCCTTAAAAACCAGCAATTTAGAATCCAAAACGTCTAACTTACCGCCACTATACTTAAGATTATTATTATTATAACACTTAGTAAGACTCTTAAGTTAATAGGATATAGGGGCATTATCAGGTAAGGATAGGGGCTAGCGAGCTTAGTAGTTACGTAGAGGAAGGTTCCAGTCAGTAGATATACTAAAATTGAGGTTAAAATCAATATCTCAAGCATGATTTTTACAAACTTAACTAGATAAAAACAGCGAGAAGCCTTACTAAGGGGGCTAAAAAGGGGGCAACTAGGCAGGAGGCAGCTATTTTAGAGAGACAAGCGCAGTAGAGGGCTTTTAGGCAGGCGCAGGCGGCGCGAGGTCAACAGCAGGGGCCAAAGGCTAAACAGGGGGTCTTACAGGGGTTTTAACAATAGGAACAATTAGAGTATCTATCTCTTAGGTGATTTCATTATAGAGGGCAGGCTCCTATTTACAATAAGTCAAAAACATCAGATATTGCGATTTAATAGCTTCAAAGTCTTCACTAGTCTAGATATAGAAGGTGGGCTAATTAAAGATACTAGCAATATTATCTTTAATACAGCCACAATCACAAGAGACATACACACTATTACTAATTAGTACCTTATAAAGGGCCTTAGTAGTATTATTATTAATGTGAGTAAAGATCCCAGCAATATCTTAAAAGTCCTCCTTAAAGTTAGCCCAGAGCTATTAACCCTAGACGTAATACTTAAGGTACTTACCAGCATAATAGGCAATATAACTAGCAATCTTAGATAGGTCGGTCTCTTCTAGGTTGAAATAGGTAACTTAGCTATATATATCGTAGTCAACAAGGGCTTCAAAATCATTAGGGATAGGGATCACTAATCGACAATGAGGTTATTAAGGGGAAGGAGGGGCAGAAGGTATAGGGGATATATTATCAGCTATTAGGAAGGATCAAAAACCATATTTAGAAGTTGGGGATAAGAGGGTTCACAAACTAATATTAGCATCTCATATACAGGTCATCCACCCTAAGCCGCAGCTTTAGGGCTATAATCTATACATTAGACGACTTATAGATACTACTACTAATCTTCTTACTAATAGACCTTTCTATAGTAATAATCTTCCCAAGTAGGGCTTCCTAAAGAGGGCACTTCCTATAAGGGGCTTCCTAAAAAGGGGATCTTATCTTCCTAATAAGGGGATTATTAAGAGTCTTAAGGGGGTTATCAAAGGTCTTAATCGAGAAGTAGTCTTTCAGAAGAAGGGATTTAATAGATAGATATAAGAAGGGGAGGTCGTAATCAAACAATTTAAGCAGTCTTTAAAGAAGACTTAGCTTAGCTATTTCACTAGGGAAAAACAGGTACTATCAAGAAGTTAATTAATAGTACTACTAGACCTTCACTACTAGTAAGGTATTATTTTCCCAAAAGTACTAATACCCCGCTAAAACCCAAATTCAGTCAATACAATAACAAGAGGATAAAGGATTTCTAATAGAAGAGTGGGAAAGATTTCACAAAAGAGTAGCAGGCCAGTAAGCTAATAACGCCTCAAATACGGGTCAACCACCCTAGGCCGCAGCTTTGGGGCGTAGTCCGTTCATTAAGCGAATTACTACTAATAGACTTACTGTCAGTCTTCTAAAAGGGCAGGAGGGGGGGGGGGAGGTTCAAAAGTAATAAAAAACAGCAAAAAGAGGCTAAAGGAGGAAGAGTTTTTAATACTAAAGAAGGTTGTAGATAGGAAGAAGTTTGAAGAGGAGGAGTAAGTAGCAGAGAGGGTATTTAAGGAGGGGGGGGGGGGCTAGTTGTGGCTGAATAGCTTAAAAGAGGGCTTAAATGAGGCCTTTTAAGCATAGCAAAATAAATAAATTAAATA
>JAXCEF010000516.1:0-35450 GCA_037178605.1 Colletotrichum euphorbiae | reverse complement strand
CTATAATCTTATTAAAGATACTACTAAATTCTTTAAAAACTAATAACCTCTTTATCTAGTAATAGTTATTATTATATATCTTCTAGTATATCATTAGGGTTAACTATTTATTATATTACTTTAATATCTTTGCAAGCTCTTATTAAATTTAGCATTATATCTAGCCCCTCTTTATCTTTAACTTCACCCCTATTAGGCCGCCCCATAAACTCTAAGCCTACTACTATAATAAGTCTTTTAGTAATAGCTTCTAGGTTTTTAAATAAAGGGATAACTAGGGGGATATAAGAGCGCATTAGCGCTAAAATAAAACAAATCAATCTATTTTAGCAATAATCTCCAGAAAGCAAGCAGTCAAATATCTAGTATAAAGGAATAGTGGGACGATAATCTTAATATTCCTAGACTAAAGAACCCTCACTATCTAGTTCTGCGCGTAGTCTAAGCTTATTCAAGTCTTTAGGATGAAAGGGGCCCTAAGTATAAGATCCTTATTATAGGAGTTCTTAGGGAAAACGAGGAAGCCGACATCTTGGATTGCGCTATCACTAATATAGACGTTATCTATAATTATGCCTATAAATTAAGTCCTTTATTCTTTATTAGTAATCCCCCTTATACCTATATTAGTCTTAACTATATTATCCTATAGACTTACGTATTAAATATAACTTTTGCTAATAAGGTTAATAGCTAAGCTACTATCTATATTACCTCTAATTAGGAAATTCCTAGACCTACGTAAGGTAATTATAATCTACTAATAGGTTACAACGAAATTAAGAACTATAATCTATCTTAGTAGTAGGAGCAGTTTAGTATCCCACTCTTCTATAATAGTATTTATTTTAAAGATAGAGCTAATAGTTTAGATATTAAAGTCCACATACCTAGTCTATACATACTTACTTAAAGCCTTAATAGTAGTTATAGATGAGGTGAGCTCCTCTATAGAGGCTCTATCCTTATTCTAACGATTTATTTACTCTTATAATCCTTTAGTACTAGATCTAGTCTATTTAAACTAGTCAATAAGTAATATATCTATTGCAATAAGGACCTTATAGGCCTTTATATTATATCTATCTTCATACTTATCAATTATAGCTTTAGCAGTATTATAGATCGTCTTCTCCCCATTAGGCCAGTTTTTATACAGGAAGGCTTTAGGAACCGCAACCTTCCCATTCAACCTTTTGCTATATAGTTCCATAGCAAGCGCGCAGCTATTTTAAGCATTAGTGTCTTCAATTAAGGGCTTATCTTCTATCTTCTCTATCTCAGTAGGTACTTAGTATTCAGCTAGCTCTTCAGTAGTATCTAGAAGAGCAACATTATTATCTTTATTATTAGATAGCTCTTTAACTCTGCTAGTAATAAAATAATAGGGTCCCAAACTATTAGTAGGTCTACTAATCGCGAGGCTTATTAGATATAAGTTATATAGGGTTTATTATTATAGCTTAAAGGCTTTAACCTTTCTACTACTATAATATCCTCTACTTGGTTAATAAACTAATACTTTAGCTTAAAGCTAAAGAGGGTAGTATTAATAAAATCGCATATTTATATAGCTATCTTCTCTTAATTTGCAGGCTTAATAAGCTAACTAAACTACGCCCTATAATAAATAATAATATAAGCAACTTCTTGAAGTAGATTAGGCTACTACTTTAACGCTAGTCTGCTTGTTGCTATAGCGCAGCTTGGGTAAGATCCTTTATTAATTAGAATATGCTTAAAGATTATCTATCTATCTATTAACTTCCCGTTTTAACCCTCATTAATAATACTAGTCTTAACTTTAGCTACGGAGTTAAGAGTTCTAATATAGTAATAAAGTGCTATAAAATAGGAAATCCTATTTTAGCTCGCTATAAGAGCTTTAATATGAGTACTAATAATGTAATTAATAGCGCTACAAAACCAATAGCATCTAGTAGCCCAGAAGAAATTATATCTTAGGGAGCTATCAAACTACTAGTAGCTACCTTAGTAGCTACCTTAATACCTACTGCGGTAGCTGCCTCTGCCTCTTCCCCTGAAACCTTGGCCTTACTAATAACTACCTCAATAGCCTCTTTCAAAGATTAATTCAAACTATACTAATAGGATTACTACTAATATTAGGTCTTTAAATTATCTTACGATTATTGATTATACGCTTTAGTAGCTTCTATAGTATTTAGGTTCAAAGCAATATCCCCTTAATAAATAACTCTTCTAATAAGGGCCGAAGTATCTATTTCACAGTCAGCCCTATTAATATTAAGAGGTATAAAGGTTTCCACTAGGGAGTTAATAATAGAGCTTACTATTTAGGCTACTAAAAGCTCCTTAGTCTTTATCTTTAGCTTAATTAAGTATATCTTCAAAGGAATAAATAAGGTTATTATAGGCTCAGGTTTAATAAGGCTTAATAACTACTAAAGGTCTTATCAAGTAGTATACTATCTAATAAGAGCATTTTCAACCACTATATACTACTTTAAAATAACTTCAGTAAGTTTATAGTCTAACTCTTACGCCACAGCCTTTATAGCCCTCTCAGAAAAGCAATAGTAGGCAACCTAAATAAGCTTAGCATTAGCAAAATCTAGATATCCTCACTAAATAGCATACTAATAAAGCTAGCAAATAGTAGCAATTAAGGCTATAACTAGGGAAGAATTATTATCTTTAGTACGAGGTCCTATAATCAGGTTTCTAAGGTCCTCATTTAGATCCTATTAAGTCTTTAGGTCTATAAATCTAAATTAGTAAATAGTTTTCTCCTTAGCTTCAGCCTAGGTCTTAGCTTTATTAACGCATAATCGCACTATATCTCTATAGTCAGTAGAACTATATATATAGACTCTATTCTTTATATTCTCATTAACCTTATAATATAGCTTTAAAAGGCTCTTATACTCTATAAGGAAGTCCAAGACATTAGTTCTAATAAACTTAAGCGCTCTAGTTAAATAGGGAGTTATTATAGCAATAGTAGGACGCTTTATAAGGATATCTATTAGGATAGCAAAGTCCTAGTTAGTATAACCCCTCATTAATATACTAAAAGGGTTTGAGGAGGCTAGATTAAGCCCTAAGCTGAGAGTTATAAGCCCATTCTTACTATCCTCAGAGACTAGTTCATTCAAAGCTCGAGATTATATCTTAGTAAACAAAGGGCCTAGAAACTATTCTTTAGGCTACTTCCCTTTACTAGAAGAGAACTTAGTATCCGGGTTACTAGAATAAGAGGTAGATATATCATTTATAGGTCTATAAATACTATATTAATTACATTTAAGTATTATGAGGTAATTATTTATTAAATCTCTATAAAAAATTGCTAGATAGATAAATTAGTATAACTTCCTAATATTTTCAAAGGTATAGGGACTTCTAGATAATAAAATAAAAGGTAATAAAAAAAAGGAAAGGAATATAAATAAATATAGAAAGGCTTTATAGCCTTCGTCTTACTACCTTAGTAGTAATCCCACTCTAAGTCTTAGTATTCAAATTAGGAAAGTCTTCTCTAGTGAGCCTCTTATTTTAAAGTCTTATAGCTCACTATATTAAAATACTTTATATATTAATATACTTACTCTTAGTACTCTAGGCTATATTAAAATAGGTTTATTAGTATTCTTTTACTAATCTGTAAATCTTACTTTACTTATTAGCTTAGTAAGACTACTATTCCTCCTATATTAGTTTTATTTATAGCTTTTTAGCTATCCCAGCTATAATAGACTGATTAAAAAGACTAGTAGTAAATAAGAGTAATTGAGAAAGAGGGAGGGATATAAGAAAGGAAAAAGTAAAACAGTTAGTTCTAGCTGAAATACCAAAAGAAGAGAGGATTTCAGGGTCTTCATACTTCCCATCAACCTTTCAAAAAAACGCTTAGCTATAGTAATCCCTCTATAAGCTAATAGGTCTATAAATCGCCTATTCTCCTCTATCTAGCTCTTATTCATATATTATGTCGTTATTTCTTGATTTCTTTATAGCAGCTAGATATTGTAATTATCTAGAGAAGGAGTATATACGTGTTAGTATATATTATAATAGCGGGACGTCCGGACGCAATAAAGGCACCCCACCCTCTTAGAAACCTTTGAGGGTTATAGTAAAGAGCAAAAAGATCCGCCTCTAGGCACTATTAGGAAGAGCAGGAGCCCGGTGGGGACTACAAAGATAGCAAACAACATAACACTACCCACAAAAGGATAGGAATAATAAAAATAGGCGTAAAAGATGTGGGTAGCGATTCGCAGATCTGATCAGAAAGAATGGGAAGAATTGGGCTTAAAATAAAAGAGATATCGTAGAAATCATATATTAGATTATTAAGGTATGAGCCTCTTGAGGCTCAAAAGACTATGCATGATGGTGATGATGATGACAATAAAAAACGTGCCCTTCCTCCTCCCCTCCCCGCATCGCAGTCTTCCGCTTTTTGACCCCATTAACAGTAGGCCTGCTGACTAAATAGCCAAGCCATCCTTCTAGAGCTGGGGTTACTATAGCGTAATAGTATATCCCACGTAATATTATAAGGGAGCTTATACTAGGTGAAATAGTATAGGGCTAATAACCCTTTAAGTGGATAGAATAACTTGTCTGCGGACTGCAGGCTAATAACTTATATTACTAGATATAAGTGGAGAGAGTTTAGCAGCTAGCTAGTGATTATAGAGGCTATATAATTAATAACTAAAGAACCTTATTTTATAAGGGAAGGTGAGAAATACTATATAAGGAATTATTTAGACTTAAGATCCTTTACTAATACTATAATAATAGTAGAGCGGACTATATAAGTGCCTAAAAGACTACTAACCTAATCTCAAGGAAGTTCTGTTAGCTAAATTTAGCTGTAGAAAATTATAACTATATTATAAGCTGCTAAATATGCTAGGGGATTAGGGTTCTAAGGTATAAGCCTTATGGGAAGTTAGAGCTATTGCCCTTTCTAGTATATCTATTTTAGGAGATTAGCCTAGACTTTATTACTAGGTTACTACTAAGCTACTAATATAGAGGTGGGGAGTATAATATAATTCTTATTATTATTTACTAGATAACTAAGTTTGTTATATTTATTCTAATAATGAAGCGGATAATAGCTGCTGAGTTAGCGTAGATCTTCTATAAGTAAGTTAAATGTTTTTTGAGTACTCTGGAGGGTATTATTAGTAACTGGAATAGACTCCTCACTAGCTATTTCTAGGAAGAGTTTACACATGTTAGGGTACTAAAGTGTCGCCTTTCTATAGCGTATTATCCTCAGACTAATAGGTAGACTAAGCGAATATATTAAATACTAGAGAAATACCTGCGGGCGTATGCTAGCGACCTGCTATTAGAATAAGTAGTATAACTGCTAGAGGCTGAGTTTGTGTATAATAATAGTGCTATAGCACTATTAACTGTTTACTAATAGAGGCTCTATATAGGTACTACCCGCTTTATATAGAATATATGCTGCTAGTGAATAAGGTTATAGTGCAAGGTATGCGCAAGCACATTAAATACCTTGTGACCTTTTAGCAAAGGGCCTAGGAGCACTAGTAGTAAGCTATAGAGGTATAAGCTAAGTACTATAACGCGCGGCATTAGGAAAAGACTTATTATTGGGGATAGGTTATTAGACTATTAATAAAGAACTTTGGGTTTAAGAATAAGAAACTAGCGCCTAGGTTTATTTAGGTTGCTATTATAGAGCTAGTTAGTAAATAAGCATATAGAGTCTACTTACTTGAATAGCACTATAGAATATATAATATCTTCTCTATTGCCCTATTAGAACCTTAGGATAATTACTAAAGTGAAAGTAGAGGCTTATGAATATATCTAGAGCTTGAGGATAAGCTAGAGGAGTGGGAGGGAGAGGAGATCATTACTTAGTAAGAGTCTAGTAATAAGGTGTAGTATCTTGTAAAATGGGTAGGGTGGCCTATAGAGTATAATATATAGGAGCTTATAGAGAGCTTAGTAAATATATAGGAGGCTATTTAAATGTTTAATAGATAAGTAATAAAAGCTTATAAGAAGTAGGATACTTACCTAAGTATGGCAATATATTGCTAATACTTAGGCAAAAGAATATAGTAATAGAGATGAAGCTTAATATAATAATAGTTTGATTGGTGGAGAAGTATTACTAATATAACGGCGAGAGGCTAAAAGGGTATTATTGTATAAGAAAAAGAAAAAAGAACTAATTACCCATATAGTAATTAATTATTATTATAACTACTATAAGGGGGATAACTACTATAAGGAGCATAAGGAGCATAAGGACTATAGGAACTATAACTACTATAACTACTGCTCAGCAAACTATTGTTATTACCTCCCTAGCTACTACTAGTACTACTTACGCTACTACTACTAGTATTAGTGGAACGACGCAGAGGATGTATGTGAGCAGGCAGCTAAGAACAGCTACTAAAACCAACATAAAACAACCCCCGAACAGAGTCGTGCGCCCTTGGTACTATACTAGCAAGGGCGACTCACTACCAAATAGTCCTCAGAGTGAGGGAGACTCATACAGAGCTAAGGGACTCCTAATCAGAGGCCCCTTAGGTAGTAAGATCTCCCTAGGATATCGCAGAATCAGATAACATACCTTATTAAAGTAATATAACACCCTAGGAACTAGCTTTAGGTAACTAGCCGTCTGATTAGAAAGAAATAGGGGAAAGCAGTAAGATAAGAATAGAGAAGTTAACTATAGGTATTATTCTAGTATATATATACAAGCATGCCCTCTATATCCTAACTATCCTAATTAGACCTCCATATATATAAGGTCCTTAATTGGAGTACTAACTAAGGAAAGAAGAAAGCTGAAAGGAAAACAAGACTAGCCGATATATTCGCTGCCCGGCTCTATTAGCTACTCTACTATTACTACTAGCAGGCTAACTACTATCTAACTTATTACTAGAGGAGCTATTGGGGATAGTAATAGCGCTCTTAGCCTTCTTGCTGCTCCTATTCTTGCCTGCCGACTTAATGCTGCCTAGCTGCCTATATTTCTTAGTAGGAGTATAAAGGTAGGAGGTATAAGAGATAGGATAGGCGCTAGTATTAGTAATAAAGTAAGAGGGGATATTATTTAATAAAAATATAGTGAGGCAACCCTAAAGCGTATTACTAAAAATAGGGAAAGAGTAAATATTATGCTTATAAGTAAGTATTAGGACGAGAACTATTAATAAGTTAGCAACTAGTTAGAAATTTCTATTAGTAAAATATATAGTAGGGGTATTATTATAAATATAGGGCGGCTAAGTAGCGTTTAGTTACTAGAAAGTATTAGTACTCTTATGAAGGGTGCTAACCTAAGTAGCTTATTAGTGGGGAATAATTAATATAAGGAGGGCAAATAGTAGTATATATAGATTAGGATATTAAGAGTCAGATACTTATAGATAGAGGTCAGCTTCTAGAGCTATAGCTGCTCTATATTCTAGGAACTGCTACTAGTAGTAGGATTGCAAATAAGCTTGCTAATCTTCCTCTATACTACTAAATAGTCAGCGAGCGCCTAGAGAATATAAAAACAATAGAGAGGGGTTAATATGCCCTTACTCTCCTAGATCTAGAACTAGTGGAATATACTTTAGGTTATTTAGGCTATGCCCTAAAGCTCCTAAGGGACCTATTAAGCATTAGGATACAATAAATAGATAGTAACTAATCAGTAACTTATAGCGTAATATTTCTTTTTATTATAGTTATAGTAGATATACTTCTGCGTATGCTTATTATATATATAGCGTAGGTTAATAATACTGAGATATATCTTAGTTAGGTATCTAAAGTAGAGGTAGCTAGTATTAGCCTTACTATTGAGGTTACTTAAGAGATTCTTGGGCTTATATAGGTACTTTGTGAGAATTGCGCCTATATAAGCAATATGAGATATTGTGGCGATTAGTTAGCAGAAGCTTGGGGAGCAAAAAGGGGGAAGTAAGTAAAGAGAGAGAGGGAAAAAGATTAGACTCTATAATGCAGTAATAAATTATAGAGAAGGCGCTAAAAAACAGAAGAAGAAGCTAGTGAAAGAACTTAGAAATAGGAGGGAATATTACTAGGTTAGAGACCTCAAAAAAAGAGACCCTTTTATACTTAGGGTCGCAGGGTAATAAAGGTTAATAATTACTAGTTATATTCTAGCAAATAGTTATGTAATAAGTGGTAACTAGTTATAAATTGTGATAAAGGATTTTGAAAAATAGCTATAGTATAATAGCTAAAAATATATTATTTGCTAGAGTTATCTAAGTCTGGCGAAAAATAGTAGAAAGAATAAATAGTAACTAATCAGGCTGAGTGCTGCTATTTGCTGCTATTATATCGCCCTGCAGTTAGTGAGATGAGCTATAGCGCTGGGAGCTATAATACCCTACTTTCTTTTTTTTAACGTCTTAGGGACTAAGGCACTAGAGAGGGGGATAGTTATAAGGAATAATGTTTAGGTGCACCTCGCATAGCTGCACTATTGGCGAAATGCCGGCGAATTAGCAGCTAGCAAATATATAAATAGGAAAATCCTATTATATATAAGAGTTTAGACCTTACGTAATAGTCTAATATAGTAACGGATACCTATGTTTAACTTTTCCTAGTTAAGGCCTATAGCTATACTCTTATAAGTCCCTACTAGATATTACTTATATTACTTCTACTAAGAAAGCTACAATTATTTTAGCTCCTGTAGATAATACCTACTCTAGTTCTACTAGAAATACTACTATTTTAATAGCCCCTCTAAGCCTAGAAATAGTGAGATAAAGGATTACTCTACTAAGCTACTTATAATAGGGCCCCCCTAGCTAGGGCTTATTAGTATCTAGAGTTCCTTAATAACTCCCCTATAGCTTAATACCTTAGTATTCTTATAGAGGGAATAATGCCTTCTACAATCTATGTAGCTTCTTCTTAGATATTCTTACTCTAGTAGTTATATGGGGTTTTACTACTTAGGCCTAGCTAGCTTAAGCGCCCTTCTGGCCCTAGATATTATAAGATTATAGAGTATTCTAGCTTAATGCCCCTATCTTAAGGTATAATAAGAAGCTCGTCTTCTATAACTATAGAGCTATATACTACTATAGAGTAAATATCTAGCTCTCCTACCTATTAGTTTTAGCTAAATATCCCTACTACTATATAGCTATTACTACTTAGTAGGAGACTCTCCTCTAAGGCTCTACTCTCTCCTAGTAGGTTTATATCCTTATAAATATAGAGTAGTAGTACTACTAGTTAAGTAATTTGCCTATATTATATAATACTATTTAATAGAAGTTCGCCCCTACTATAGTAGAAGCCTTGACTTAGCTCTAAGAGAATTAATTTACTCTTAACTAGATTAATAGTAATAATAATATCTGCTAATACGTGCATAAAGTCTTTAAGTGTATGAGAGTATAGGGATTTATTACTCCCTACTAGCTACTTATAGTCTTTCATTAATCCCTTAATCTGGAACTCTAATAATTTCTCTATAAGCCTAAAATAATAGATATAATAGATATATATCTCTCTCTTATAGATAAGAAACGCTATACTATCTAATATGCTCACGCTCTATTCTTACTTAGTCTAGACGCTTACCACACCCTCTACGTAGCTATACTAGATAACTCTACTTATTGGGGTTATTTGTACTCCTACTAGGATTCCCTGCAATAGGACCGTTAGTATAACTAGTCTGGGAATTATAGAGGATTCTAGCTAAACCGCGTTAATAATTATAATACCCTATATTAGGCTAATAAGCTAGCTAGCAACTAAGCCCCCTAGAGTAACTACTATAATACTTAAAGGCCTTAGGAATATCCTTAATAGTTTAACTACTTGTAATAGAAAGCTTAATATTATTGTAATAAATAAGCCTACTAGGTCTTTAAAGATACTAACTCTAAAACCGTTATTAACTACCTTACTAGTAATATCTAAAAATAACTTAACCTATCTAATTTATATTAGCTATGAGTAGAATAGATAAGTAATTATAACTCTAACCTAGCTATACCTCTCTCCCCTAAGGAAAAGACTAACTACTATCTTATATAGAATAATTTAGTTTGTAACTCTAGTAACGCTTTAACTTTAGATACTACGCGCCCCCTCTTTATACGCCTTACTACTTATACTACTAATTTCACCTTAGAGGCTAATTAAGTTATTAATACCTCTCCTAAGCTATATAAAAGCACTTATCTTTATAAATAGATCTATCTCTATCTCCGTATATTTACCTAAACTAATAGGCCTATAGAGGAAGTTTATATTAATATTAATGCTTCTATTGCTCTTATTAACTAATAGTAAATAGATCGCTTTATTATCAAGGCTTACTTACGCCTAGTACACCTCCGCTATATAGTAGTAGTAAACGTATTCTTTGAGGTTATAGAAGAAGCTACTTTTAATTTCTACCTCTCTAATATACTTAGTAGTACGCCTATTTAAGCTTATATTATTGTTAATATAGGAGTTATAGACTTGCCTGTGCGAACCTGCTCTTAGGTATGCCTTTTCATAAAGACTATAGATTACTTATTAACTCTAATAAAGGGATTATAAAGTTTCGCTCTATATATAATGTAACTACTAATATAACCTATAAGAGCGTTCTCCTTATTATTAGGATAATTAACCTTATATAAGCTACTATAATTCCTCTCTATAATTCCGTCTTTACTATAGTTTACTATGCTAATCTCCCAGCTTCCCTAGTAGCTAGTAACTAAGACTAGCTGTAGCGTTTCTATTCCTAGATCTCTTCTGTAATTAATAGTATTATTACCCTAAATACCCTAAAGTTAGTTCTTTTGCGGAACTTTTTGACTAAGCTACTTAGTATCCCCAAGGGGATAATAGTTAGCACTTTAACCCGCTTTAATAGTACTAATACTACTAACCTTATTAACTAAGCTAATATTAATACCCTCTTCTCGGGACGTCCTAACGCCCTATCCACTATAATAGAAAAGGTTTTCTATACGATAGTATCTAGTAATACCCTTATTATAAAGCCTAGCTTTATGGAAGTCCCCTCCTATGGTATCTCCCGCCTAAATAGCGTCCTAATAATTAAGGTAGCTGCTAGTATTAAGATCTATATTAGTAACCCTGCTTTTATAGCCCGCCTAAAGGTAGTTTTTAATTGCTATAATATGTTTTATAATTGCAGTATTATCTTGATACCCACTAAAGAAGGCATATATATTAACTTTATTAATAGTTAGTAAAGCTAGGTTAAGGCTTTCCGCCCCTTCTCACTAGGGACCAAAGACGCTAAGCTCCTCTATAGTAAGCTTAATAGCCTTCATTCTCTAAATAAGATATTCTTTACTATTAGTTCAGTCCTATTATATACGTATTATTTATTATATAGCGTATGGTGAATAGTATATAAAAAGGCCGCCTAGTAGTTAACTTTCACCTATTGAACAAGGTTATACTCCCTAATATATACTCTCTCCCAGACTAGAATAATATTCTTAACTACCTATAAAGTAAGAGCTAGGTTATAGTTCTTAATCCTACTAGACTTTTTTACTAGCTTCCTATATATTCTAAATATTATAGCTAGATAGCTATTGTTTCTTTATGCAGCATTACGATATCTAATATTATTTTAATAGGGTTTAAGAACTCCCCTCTATATACTTAATACTTTATAAATATTATGGGCTATGCCCTATTGCTACGGGCTACGCTACGGTCGCATTAGTGCATTAGTGGGCGGACATATCCCGTACTTAAGTGCAGCTAAGCAATAAGTGGGTGACTTGTTGTTACGTACCTTTTTTGTGTATTTGGCCTAATTGGTAGTGCCGCTACGCGCGCGCGCATGCACTGAAGGCTGAGATGCTATTGGCTGCAGCACTACGCCCCTTTGTGGGGCCCGCCCTTCATAATAAATAACTTATTCTATAACTACTAAGATATTATCTAAGCCTATATTAATAATATTATAAACTTTTATACTACTAAAGACTACTTCTAGTAAATTGAGATTATACTTAGGCCTCTTGAGGAAGGCTACCTCTATATCTCTATAGAGAAGTTATTTACTAGCTTCATCTCTATAAGGCTCCTTAGCTATATAGTTAATGCTACTAGAGTCTTATGTTTAGATAACTATATTAAGGCGTTTTAGTACCTTGTATTTCCTAATAAACTCTATAACCTTAAGAAACATCTCAACCTTAGGTACTAGGCAAAATCCGTCATAAGACTTTAGTAGAGGCTATAGACTTAGACCTAAAAACCGAAATCTATGATGCGACTATAGTTATTTTGTTTCTGAATTATAGTAACACATATGAGGCATTAATTATAGTAGACTAAGTCCTAGGCTATAGCTATTACTAGGACTTAGTATAGGACTTATAAATTAACTAGAGGTTTATAGATATTATGAATAACTTTGAAGAGTGGTATAAGGTATTATGAGCCCATCGTTAGTTACTATAAATCCTATCAATAAGCTAGTATGTTATTAACTTTATATAATAATGAGATAGTTTTATGTATAGGCTTTAATACGTTAAGTAGGTTTGGGCGTTTATCTGAGAAGGCTTCTTATTGCCTTAGTATAGTTAAATAGTTTAGAGGGATCCTATTACTTTCCTAGAATCTAATATCCTATTAGTTAATTAGTATATTTCTACTATTATTTTGGAATTTTATAATATATCTATTAAAAGTGGGTTAATACTAAGAGATATTAATATCTCCCAGGAAGACTTTAAAAAGTTACTATTCCTCTCCTTATTTCATATTATATCTACTCCTATAGATAGTTAGCCTCCTATTAGTAATAATAATATTATTATCTCCTCTCTAACTTAGGACCCTCTTTCTAATTATGACAGTTTGCTTCTATCTACGCCTACGCTAGCGCCTATATCTATACTACTATAGTTACTAAACTTACTATTATCTTAAATATTTAATAGAGAGCCTAACTATTTTAGATACTAAATTGAAGATTAACGTTTATAAAGCCCAAACCCTATCCTAAGACCTATAAGGCTTTTTAGAAACGTATTAGTAAATCTACTAAGCTATTCTAAT
This sequence comes from Colletotrichum euphorbiae, assembly GCA_037178605.1. Lineage (NCBI taxonomy): Eukaryota > Fungi > Ascomycota > Sordariomycetes > Glomerellales > Glomerellaceae > Colletotrichum > Colletotrichum euphorbiae. The sequence goes on along the minus strand of JAXCEF010000516.1, from coordinate 22,346 downwards.
TAACCTAAAGCTTTGGATAAGTATAATTACAGTTATGAAGACTATATATAATAACGAGTGGATTAGTGGGATTAGATTAAGTAGAACACGCCTGAGGGGATATATTATTATAACCCTTTATATCCGCCTTAATGGGAAGGATAGTTTTAGTTATATTAGGGCTTAGAATAGGATAAGATATATAAAGAGGAGCTGGAGAAGGAGAGACAGTTATTAAGGTATAAACTGAGGTAGAAGGTATAAGCTAATAATAGCCCCATCTTATAGCAAGATCGCCTACTACAATAGAAGCGGTAAAATAAGCTTGCCAATGGGGCTCTATATAAAAGTATCTCTTTTGTTTCTTTTGTTTTTAATTAGCTGTTAAGACTCCCTATAGGGGTCCTTTAGTGAGTCTCGAGGGGATGATTGGGATGGGATAGGTTGGCTTAGCTACTTAATTAGTAGGGCTAAAGGCTTACTACTAATAGGGTTTAAAAACAGAAGACTGCAATATAGAGAGAGGAGGAAAAGCTCTTCACGTTTTTTTTAGAGGCATTATTATTAATAGTGTTTTCAGCCTCAATAGCTATTATATCTTAATAATTGCGAAGGGCTGGACCCAAGTCTGTGCGACAAGGGGTGGCGTAATACTGTTTATTTGAAGCTGAAGAGGGAAAAGGAAGGGTTTTCTGCTTTAGCGCGGTTACGCTGGGTTTGTGGGTAGCTACTGGGTGGGCCCTAAGAGCGGTGAATCTGGGCAGAAGCCCAGATAGTTCTAACCGGGCGTAGCCTATAATATTATCCCCTCCCCCAGCTAGGGGCCCTCCAGGCATAGGCTAGGTTACTATTATTAGCTATAACTAGCCTATACCTTCCTTTAAACCTACTTGCTGCCTCAGTTTCTACAACAGCCTCTACTAGCTCCTAGGTGGGCTCTATATACCCCTCCCACTTAACTAATACCTCACGCCGCTGCCCTCTCCCTACTGCCTTCTATTATGCTATATAGATCTCCTCTACGCGCTATTTAAATTTGCTATTATCTGCAATAATTAGTAGTAGCTGCAAATCTACTCTTAATTAGGCTAATAGGGGGTCCTCTAGTACCCTCTAGAGGAGGTTAATATAGAACCTTAAGTAGATATTCCTAGGGATATCAACTTTTACTATATAAGAGCTTAGTATACTTATAACTATATACTTATAGTATAGCTATAAGAGTTTCTTACTAGGCCTAGGGCTCTTATAGTTTGCTATTAATAACTAAACCTTATTACCTACTTAGTACCTCTCCGCAGGGGACCTTTACTTATTTACATTTTCCTCACTCTATTACTAAGCTACTACTATATTAGCTTAAATAAAACTTATTATATCCCTAAGCTTACTTATTAGGAGAGTAGCTACTATTTGCTCTATAGTAGGTATATTAGATTCCTCTTCTATAACTAGTATAGAGTTAGCATAGTATCTATATTCTCGGAAGAATAGGGAGAGTCTAGTTATACTACTAACTCTATTCCTAAGCGCTAGTTAGGTAGTGGGGAGTAACTTTCCCTAGTTATCCTGGGCTTATACTATATATACCTATAAGATAGCCTGGATTTCTTAGTTCTATCTCTCTATTCTACTATTAGTCTGCAGGTAGTATGCTATACTTAGGAGGCGGGTTATTTCTATAAGGCGGTAGAACTCAGCCTAGAAGTAGCTCACCTAGTTAGTCCCCCAGTTACTAATAATACTATATAGGAACCTATAGAAGTAGAAGTAGTAGGTTAGGAAGCGTTTAGCATAAGCCTCTGCCTCTATAGTCTCTATCTCTTTAAGTACTACAGACTTACTAAGCTAGTCCGCTATTACCTATAAGTAGTAGCTATTAGTATCCTTTATAGGTAGCAGGTCTATAATAAAGTTTATAGAGAAGTTAGAGTATAGCTAGTTAGGTACTAATAGGGGCTTAAGGAACCCTTTCTTTACTTATCTCTAGATATATATTCCTCTATATATTATAGTTCTGCGTGAACCTTTACATAGTTTAGAGCTTACCTAGCTAGTAAAACTATTAGCTTACTATCTCAAGGATGCTATTATAACCTAGGTAGGCAGTTATACTTAAGTTATAGCTCTACTAAATAATCTTAGTATAGAGTGCTCCTAAGGGGTAATTATTATTCTCCCCACTAAGCACCCATAGCCTCCCCTAGAAAGTTAGCCTCCTAAAGTTATTAATACTATATTTACTAAGCTAAACCTTTGCTCTAATATCTAGCGGGAAGCTACGCAGCTATTAGGTAACTATATTATAGGCCGCTTTATAGGTAGTATTATTCTTTACTATCTCCTGCTATAGTATTTATAGCTCTAGGTCCCCAGTAAAAACTACTATATCTAGGATATCTAGGATATCTAGGTAGCTAGCTAGCGCCTAGTTCCTCCTCACTAGGGGGCCAGCTATAGGGTCTCCTCGGGGTTATATATAGTCAGGTATTAGCTACAGAACCCTTCCCTACTTCCGCTTATTATCCTACCCCTGGGGCGCATCCTGCTCCTATCAAGAGAGGGCATTAGGGGCTACTACCTCCCTACTAGAGCAGTACTTAATATAGAAGTTATACTAAAATAACGCCTCTACCTACCTACTCTAATATTCTATGAGGCATTACTTTTTTATAAAATATTCTAGCCCCTAGTAGTCTATTAGTATCTTAAAGGTAGGGACGCTATATAGCTCTACTCTCTACGTATAGAGATAAAATAGAACTACTAATAGCTCCTTATTATATATAGGGTAGTTATACTCTACTAGTAATAGCTTTCTTAAGTAAAATACTACTAAGCGCCTAGTGCCCTCTAGGTTGACTTAAGAGAGCAATCTGCTCTAAGGGTAAACCTAGAGCAGTTAGTCTCTACTACTATCTCATCCTCTAGGTTAAACTAGTAGAGGACTAGTTAGGTGCTAAATAGCTACTTAAGCTCCTTAAATGCATTTTCTTAGTCCTTTTTCTAGTGGAATACTATATCTTTCTTAGTGAGCTGCATTAGTAGCTTAATAATCTCCTTATAACTAGGTATAAATATACTATAGTAGTTAGTAAACCCCAGGAAGCTCTAGACCCCTTTAGGTGAGGTGGGAGGTAGCTACTTAGTAATCGCTTAGAGCTTCTCAGGATTATAAGAGAGGCCCTTCCCTACTATTATAATAAACCCTATATATTTAACCTTTTCAACTTAGAACTTATACTTTATAGGATTGAGGTTAAGTCTAGCTACTACTAGCTTCTAGAGGACCTCCTAGACCTTCTTCTTATAGTCCTTCTTTATCCTATTTAAGTAGATTAGCATATTATCTATATAAGCTGTAATGAAATTGTTTAGGAAGTCTTATAGCGTGCTATTAATATATTATTAAAAACTAGTGGGGGCGCTAGTAAAGCTAAAGGGGTATACTACTTACTTAAATAGGCTATACTAAGTATAGAACGCTATTCTCTCCTAGTGCCCCTCTATAATCTATAGCTTATAGAAAGTAGCTACTATATTTAATTTTATATACTATTTAGCTATACTAACGTAGCATAATATCTTAGAGATCAATAGTAGGGGATAGTAGTTCTTCTTAGTAATTATATTTAGGGCCCTATAGTTAATATAAAAGTAAATACCTCCGCCCAGCTTCCTCATAAGGAGCACTAGGGCACTAGGTAGTAAGCTACTAGCCTAAATAAACCCCTTATTTAGGAGGTCCTATAGGGTATTCTTAAGCAGTAGTAGTTCCTCCCGCAACATACTATAAAGGGGTCCCTAGGGGAGTAATAGTTCCCTCCTATCTATAGTAGGGATAAGGTTAATTTAGTAGTCTGCTCTAGGCTAGCTAGGGGGAAGTAAGTAAGCCTTATTTAGGTTAAATAAGCTAAGGAACTCCTCTAGGATCTAGGCTAGTACTCTATATTATTAGTCCTCCTTTAGCTTTAAGTTAAGGGCCTTCTTAATATCTGCAAGGCTGACTACCCGAACTTATGCCTCTATAGCGCCTCTCTAGTACTTACTCTACCTCCTTACTAAGTATTAATAGATTGTAGAGAATAGTATAGTATCTAGGAATCTTATTGTTCTTATCTCTATTATAAGAGTTAATTCTTTCTACTCCTTTAGGTATAGCTAAATGCAGCCCTAGCTATAATATACCTAGTGGGCTATAGTATTATATATAATCTTATTCTGCTCTATTTATAGCTATTCTAATAGGATCTCCAGGTTAAGGCCTTCTACTATATATATAAATACGCGCTAGATATAGCTACTTATCTCTAAATTAAAGGCTACTACGCTTAGGGTATTACCTAGTGAGGGACTGCTGAGAGTATACCTCCTTATAGGTTGCTACTTCTTCTTAATATGTAGAAGGTAGAGGCGTTAGGCTAGGGACTAGCTAATTATTATATAAGTATTACTACTAATATTAAGTAGGGCGTAGGCTAGGTATCTTTTATTAACTCTAACTTATATAATAGTAAGTTTATTATATACTAGCTACTCTATTTTATATTATTCCCTCCTTAATATCTCCTCCTTACTAGGCTCTAGGGCTTAATTATGCTCTAGAGTTAGTTTTTTTCTAACTCCTTATTATTATTAGAGGGGTATATCTCTACCTAGTAGTCCTTATCTTCCTCTCTATTAGTAGAGTTAACTTTTGGGTTCCTAACTTTAGTAATTTTTAGTAGCTAGTTATCTCTTATAGGGTAGCGCTATATAATATAGCTCTTAACCCTATAGGTATAGTAGATATAGGTATCTTTAGGGTGGATATCCTTATTCCTTTGCTAATAGGGATATACTAGGTAGCTATTAGAGGATAACTCTAAGTCTTATTAGGGGCAATATTTCTCTTTTACTCTTAAGATGTATATAGCCCTAGTTACATAGGTATCTCTATTAGTATCTTTAGCTGCTAGCTTCTAGTAGGGGGCTTAGAGATAGCTTAGAGCCTTCTAGTATTTAACCTTCTAGGCGATATTCTTGACTTTTGAGAGCTACCTGCTATAGTTAGAAAGTAGGTTAATAGTAGTTAACTGGTTTTTTAACCTAGGGGTGAGGGTAGCCTCTAGGAGGGATATCTAGACCTAGCTAGGCTAGTTACTACCCCCCGTATCTACTAGGGTCCGCTTGAATCTCAGTAAGAAGGCTGAGAGGGACTTTATCTCTCTCTACTAGAGGGTCTATAGTTAGGCTACTACTTGAGGCTATAGGTTATAATCCTTCTAAATTTAGTTAAGGTAGGCTATAAAATCCTTAGGGTTATATTTTCCTCCCTTACTACCTGGTCTATAGAAGGTAGAGACTACTAGTTAGGGGTTAGTATCTAGATATAAATTAATAATATATTATGTCTCTATATCTGTGGGGTAAAAAACCTAGTTAATTGCGAGAATATATCTTATCTATTGCGCCTATAAGGTATATTCTCTCTACTAACCTAAGAACTTTGGGGGTAAGAGTAGTAGCTACCGGGTTACTATACCGGGCATTACTAGCAGTCTACTAGTGGTAGTTATCTGGGGGGGCGTAGCTAATTACTAGTTGCTTCTCTATAGCTCCTATATTTACTACTAGAGGTAGTTTAATACTATTACTAAGTTAGTATATAACAGCTCGCCTTAGCTATTAACTATTAGGTTATTAACTATCTCAGCAACTAGTAGGGAGTAGCGCTTAACCTATCTCTTATTTTTATAGTGGTAAGCTTTAAATATGCGAAGGGCTGGACCTGAGTCTATGCGATAAGGGGTGGCGTAATACTGTTTATTTGAAGCTGAAGAGCGAAAAGGAAGGGTTTTCCGCTTTAGCGCGGTTACGCTGGGTTTGTGGGTGGCTACTGGGTGGGCCCCAAGAGCGGTGAATCTGGGCAGAAGCCCAGATGGTTCCAACCGGGCGTAGCCCGTAACAATAATCCCACATATGATTCTCTGCGATATCTATTCCATTTCAAGCCCAATTCTTCCCATTCTCTCTGATTAGATCTGCGAATCACTATGCGCATCTTTTGAGCATACTTTTATTATTCCTATTCTCTTGTGGGTAGTGTTGTGTTGTTTGCTATCTTTGTAGTCCCCACTGGGCTCCTGTTCTTCCTACTACCTACTAATTAGCTACTCCTCTAAGCTATTTAACTCAAGGGGAGAGGGAGAAGCCATAAGAGCGATACACTAGCTAGCTACTCCTCTAAGCTATCTAACTATCTAGAGTAAAAAATAAGCTATAAGAGCAGCCTAGGGTTATCAATAGCGGCCTACCTACTATTTAGGTACTTCTCTAAGGTATATAAAAAATATAAGAGTAATATACTAGCTAGCTACTCCTCTAAGCTATCTACCAATGTCACGTGCGGGCCCTAAAAGGGCTAAAGGGTGCAGCATGCCCTCCAGACGTGTCCCAACTGCGCCATTGCGCAAAAGGTACGGGACATCCAGAACGAGAGTTCTGAATGCAGCCGCACTTAAGTACACACACCACTAGCGCCGTGACAACTAACTTCATAGAAGTTAATATAACTATAGCGAGGGATGCTAGGTTTTAAGAAATATTAACTATAATAAAAGCTATAAATAACTTCCAAGTAGTTTATTAGAAGATTAGTTTAGGAATAAACCCTATAAGAGGGGGGATTATATTATAAGCATAAGCGGCTATAATAGCTCATACTTTAGTAATAAATAGGGAGCAAGAATATAGGAGGTAATATTGTACTTAGGTAGCTAATAGTTAGGGCGTATAAAGTAGTTTCAGAGGGGTTTTAAGGGAGCCTATATAACTAGGGGGTTACTAGGTAACCTCTAGATAAGTCGAGAGCCCCCACAAGTTAGGAGAAGGGGGCTAGAGATAAATATTACACCTATCTGTGACTAACCCTTTCACTCTGCGCCGAAGCCTTTGACACCAGACCGCCAGATTTCCGAAGTAGTATCGATGGAAACCTACAATGCAGTCCTCAGAACATCACATGCGACCGAGCAGCCAATGTGGCATGGGAAAATAGTAATCACCCCTACCAAGAGACGGAATACGATGCTATTGCAGAGAGAAGCGGGCCCTCAGTGTCACAAGGAGTTACAGGCCGAGATAGATACGGTTCTTGCGCGGTCGGCAGGCCACGAGACCGCGTGTCATAGTTTTGGCTTGCTGGTTCTCGAGATGGTCAAGACGACGGTTGGAATTTTCATCCGTGCTTGCTAATCCTGGACTCCATCCAACTTGCGCTATTCCAGGTCGCCGATATGGATGGAAAGTAAAGTTGGGGCGCGATGGTGCCGCTGCAAGTGTAAGTCAGCCCCTCGTCCTGCGGGGAATCTTGGCGCGATCATTCAGATAGGGGCTGACGGCCAGGCTTCGAATCTTCGGGCAAAGAGGCTTAGTATGGGATTTGCCAAGAGGGATGCAGTTCGGTAGTTGTGAGTCCCCCCCTCCGTCTGAAGGAATTCGATTAACCTCGACAATGTGGGTAAATTTGAGTCGTCTGAAAAGTCGATTATAAGAAACAGGTGCCCAGACGAAGATTCCAGATGGTTCCTATGAGCGGCAGCCAGATAGGTTTGGGATTCTCAGCCGCATTTTCTGACGTTCAACTTTCACCATGGCTCCAAGTCAAGTCGACAACGACGCCTCCGAGACCCATGTCTCCACGAAAAAAGCTTACGGGCTCAAAACCATCTGGCCTGAAACCTACGATCTTGCCGTCTCCAACTTGCCATGTCGCCTCGAAGGAGAGATTGGTGATCTTGTGGTGCTTGGGAAGATCCCCAAGGAAATTGACGGCACCTTTTACAGAGTCATGACGGACCCGCTTGTTCCCCCGCACCCTGGCAACGTTCCTCTAGATGGCGACGGCAACATCTCCGCGTTTCGAATTAGGGACGGAATAGTCGATATGAAAATGCGATATGTCGAGACCGAGCGCTATAAACTCGAGAGAAAAGCCAACAAGGCCCTATTCGGCCTTTACCGCAACCCCTTCACACATCATCCTTGCGTGAGGGCAGCTGTAGATTCGACAGCAAACACGAATGTCGTTCTTTGGGCAGACCACCTTCTCGCACTCAAGGAGGGCGGACTGCCTTACTCCGTCGATCCCCAAACGCTGGAAACCATCCAGTACGACCCTTTTGGGCCACGCGTCCGAGCCAAGACCTTCACGGCGCACCGGAAAGTTGATCCTTATACCGACGAACTCGTCGTCTACAGGTACGAAGCCAAAGGCTTGGCCTCGCTCGACATCGTCATCTACTCCCTTGACAGCCATGGCATCAAGCATGATGAGCAATGGATCAAGTTACCGTGGTGTGCACCGATCCATGATTGCGCGATTACACCGAATTGGATCATCCTGGTCCCTTTGGTGCTTCGAGGGCAGTGTCGAGCGGATGAAGAAGGGAGGTCAATACTGGGCATGGGACTACCATCTACCAGCCACGTTCATCGTCGCGCCTCGCCGGATTACAACGCCCCTGCCACCAGGCTGGAAACCAGGCGAGCATCGCGTTTACTCGTGGAAGAACTGCATGCTTATCCATACCGGCAGAGCCTGGGAGAGCGAGGATGGTTCTCAAGTCGTGTTGGAAACAACGGGTTCACGACAACGGATTCCCGTTCTTCCCGACGGATGATGGGAGACTACCGGCTGCAGACCCTGCCGCGGACTACGTGCGCTGGACTGAGAATCTATCTCAGCCGAGTAACAGCAAAGTTCCGGATCCAGAAGTCATCCTGGACATGCCTGCTGAGTTCCCGAGGTTGGACGAGAGATTTCTTTCCAAGCCATACAATCACGTCTGGATCAATGTGCACATCAACTAGAACCAAGACGGCAAGGGACACACCATCGTCAACGGGTTGAACGGCCTGGCCATGCACAACTACGCCACCAAGAACACGCAGTATTTCCATGCCGGACCTCAGTCGTTCGTGCAGGAGCCCATCTTCGTTCCGAAGAGCGACGATGCGCCGGAGGGAGACGGCTGGGTCATGGCAATGGTCGAGCGAAGGGGCGCTAACCGCAATGAGATTGTCGTACTGGATACAAGGGATTTCGAGAAACCTATTGCGGTTGTTCAGCTGCGGTTCCACGTCAAGGCCCAAGTCCATGGAAACTGGGTTGACCAAAGAAGATTGAAGGGATGGAAGAAAATAGCTAGGGATGTCGAGGTTGGGCCCATCAGCGGCCAAGGAGCTCTGGAGCCTGTAGAGACATGAAAGAGTCACTCTGAAAGAGTACCCGTATGGTCAACAGCGACAACAGCCGGGTGCCTGGTAGGAATATCGGTTCGGAAACTTGGGAAAATGCCCCGGCCTCGGGTAAGAGACAACGAAACTCGCGGTACTCAGTGAAACCCGTGCTGACATACTTTGAAGGCAATGTTTTATGCTATTTGCACCCTCTACGAACCCTGTGAAATGTCATCGTGCATGCCCAGTCAGGCATCTGGACATGAGATTCCCGACTACGTATACGTAGCTTCCGCCTCTCAATATACGCTGAGTCCGCGTTGCCTCAGACCAGCCACGCAAGTCCCACTCACCATGGAGCTACAGATTGAAGAGATCTCAGCTGGTGGAAAGAGGCGTGAAAGTAGAGTATCGTTATTGTATTCGCAGAACACCACGCTAAAGCATAATTAACATATTGTCTGATCTCACGTACGAAGCATCAAACGCCCAGTCAACTGGCTGTAAAGGAGGCGCATTAAGATCTTTGTATAGTCCCCAGTGGCTCAAAACACCGCGCTATGTTCCTCCATCCACGACCCAATTTGTTTCCCCACCCCCATCTCCTGCACTTGTCAGGCGGGGACGCTCTCAAGGCATAGCAACCCAGCTACCGCAGAACAAGACGATGCTCACACAGACCACGGCAATGATGGGGCCGGTCGTCAGGGGAGGCGGAACCGGGATGTTGGAAAACTGGGCGACGATGCGCTGGGTGAAGTTCCGCTCGGCCTCGACGATGGCCAGGGCAGTCAGGTTGCCGCATGCGTCGTTGAGGTTCTCGTCCATTATGACGGAGGGCAGCTTCGCGATGGCGGTGTCGAGGACCTCGGCGTTGAACTGGTTGCCGTTGGGCGAGGCGGCGAAGAAGGTGGCGCGGTACGTGCTGTTCGCCCCGATGGTGGAGAGGTTGGCGATACGAGAGTAGTCCGCGCAGGACAAGATTTTCGGGGGAGGGTTCGCGGCGACGGGGGCGGCTTGACGAACGACGACGGCCGGGCCCGGATTGTTGTTGATGGCATGGCCGAAGGCGGCATTGGCGAAGACGGTCACCGCGAGGAGAAGCTGAGCTAGGAAGAAGTTGTGCATCCTGATTGCTTGACGGATCTCTCTGTTCTCTGTTCTTGAAGCGTTGAAGCGTTCAAGCGTTGAAGTGCTGTGGATTTGAGGGTATATTGAATCGACAACTGCGATGACGGGGCAAGGATGAGTTGGTTAACGAGAGGACTGCGACGTGAACACTCAATAATGCACCCCAAAGCTAAAAAGTGGCCGGCCACTGGGAAATGGATTATACAGCTAGAAAAAAAAAAGGTTGAACGGAAAGCAAGGTTGTGTCCCGAGGGATGCAGCAAACGGCAGCAAAAGAGGGACAAGGAAGGCTGCGTCGTTATATGTGCCATACTTGGGTGTTCTTGTCAGTGCAAGGGGCTGAAGCGTCTGAGACGAGATGACACATTTGGGATCTCAGATCAGATGGTTTGGTGTCTTGGGTGAAGCCACACCAAAAGGAGTGGCCAGACGCCATGGCTGCACCGTTGGTGGTCTTCAATGAGGATTAGCTCTTCAACCTTGATCAGGAACTCTTTTCTGTCATCTGCAAATGAGATTCCGTGAGTCGAATTGAGTCAAGGGGCAATTGTATCAGCATCATTGTCACCTACAAAAAGGGGTCCAAGATCCAAAAAAAAAAAAGAGGAAAAGAAAAAAACACCATCTATCTCACTCGCCCTTGAACCGCTGCAAAGACCAATCACCAGCATGAAAATGATGGTCGGAGGTGGCCCCATCCTGTTTGATCTTCCTCTGGCACGACGGTCGATGTTTTTGGTCGCCGCTAGCATGACAAGCCTAGCGAATCGTACCAATCTGACGAAAAGTCGCCTCGAAGAAACCGTACCAAGCTTTTCAACTTGCCGTTTCCTGGTATGCTCTGCGTGTCAGACGCCAGCATCGAGACTCCGAGTCTGACCCGACGAACCAAAACAACAGACTGACACTTGGCCGGGGTGGCTAGGGCCACAGCTAATCGGACGCCATGAAACAGTAGTGTTTGTAATGGCTTCCTTCTTCTTCTTCCTTTTCTTTGCTATTCATTAATCATGCATATGTATGGCTGGTGCTGGTGGAATCTATGTGGGATGTGGATTCCAAGTCCAAGGCTCTCATTCTCGGACCTCGGCGCCGAACCTCGATTCATGTCCAACTCCTCTCATCAACTCAACTCTCCCCTTGTGACAGGCCTGCTCGCATCGCGGCATCGACGGCTCCCACAGCTCCGGCCTTGCCACCATCTTTAGTCTGTGGCTTCTGTATCTTCGCCGCACCGAGTCCTCCCAAGCTCAACGGCTGCACCTCGATGGGCTTGATGCCGCACTTGATTGCCATGCTCGTAAAGAAGCCCCCGACCGGTCGCAGCTCGTCCTGGAAGACGGCAACGTTTGTGAACGACGTGCATTTATGCCCTCTGAAGAGCTTTGCCTCGCACCCGTCCGCCTTATTTCCCATGAATATCCCGCACTGCGCCGTGCCGGGCAGGTCGTAGCACTGCCCGAGGTTCCCGTGCGTGAACTGCGGCGTTATCGACGCGTTCTTGGGTAGTTCCATATCCACCAGTTTTGAGCCGCTACGGCAGTTCTTGACGCCCGGGGAGCTGCCGAACAGCTGCACCGTAATAGCAATTGGAGGCCTCTCGACCGGACCGGCGGTGGTGTTCGGCTTCGTCACGTCGACTTGGTCGGCTGTCGCGACGGGCGCTGGAGGTGCTGGCGGATTCTGCGGGGGGTCTTCGCGATCGACGACTTGAGGCATCGCAAGGGCGCTCGACGCGAGCCAGGTGGCCATGAGGGCGGCTCCGAGGACTGTATTTGACGCTATTCGCATGGGGGTTTTTTTTTTCGTTTTTTCTTCTCTGATGATTTAGGAGTCGCGGCCGGAATGTGATGGGAACAAAAGTGGACGCCGGTATCGACGCCAACTCAAACTCTCGCCTTAATGGCGACTGTTTTCCTGGGACGACGGGCGATAGTAAAGCCAAGATGCATCATCCACGTTTCAGGCAGCCTCCGTAGATCAAATGCAAGGACATCATCATGAAACACCCCGACAATGTCACCACCAGACGAATTCTGACTCGGTTATGCGACGATAGGCATCAAAGCATTAAGTTAGAAGGGATAATTCGGCTGTTGCAATAGGTGCGAACAGCCATGGGATGGGGGAGATGTAAGGCAAATAGGAGCATAAGGAGCGAAGCTTAAGAAGAGAGTGATATATACAGGTAAAGTCTATCTAAAAGGGGGTGCGCTGAATAAAGGGGTATATATACGGGCTAAAGAGGGCTAGGACTATTTAAATAAACTCTATTCCTCATAATATACCCTAGCTGTATATAATATATATAAAGCCAAAGAAATAAAGCTATTTAAATCTAAATATAAGAGTAAAAGTAATACCACAGGGGTCTCTAATATAGCACCGCTTATAATAATAATAATAAGGGGGCTAGCTCTCTAGGGTCTCTACGCTACGCTAGCTATAGTAATAATAGAGGAGCAAAATACTTAAGAGAGATAGTGCCCTAAGGTTCTTTATAGCGCTATTTATAATAATTATAAGCGGGTTAATACACTAGAATTCCTATAACATAATAACTCTAATAATAATAAAAAGGATAGCACTCTAGATTCCCTATACTATATTATCTAAAATACTGGCTACTTGATTTATTTTTACTTACGTAATTACTAAATAACGTAATTAATAGCTTAAAAGAATAATAATATAAATAAAGCGCTTAGTATTAGAATTTCTGTTTTATAAGTAAGCGAGAGTATCTTAGGGAAGTAGTACTTCCTTTATATTTAGGGCTTAAGTTCTAGAACCGTCTATACTATGTAAGCTGCTTATATAAGCAACCCTAACTATTTCCTATATAAGCTTACTATTAAGTAATGTAAGCACGGAGACGAAAGTAGAAGGAGGGGTTGAAAAGATTCCAGTATAATATAAATAGAATTCTGGTAAGGAATAGTGTATGAGGGTAGCTTTTCGGGTTTGATGCATAATATTCAGATAGAGGAGAAAGTGGAGATATGAATAGGTGTATATTTTGTGCGTGAATGCTCGTATCTAAAAGGCTAAAAAGCTTGGGAAAAAAGGTAGGCAGATATATCCAGTCTTTTCCACCGGACTTCGCATTCGCAATATGCTTCGCATTCGCTTTCGGCGCTTAAGATACGCTTAGATACGCTAGCGCACGCTAGCGCAAGCTGGGGCGCATGCGCTTAAGCAGTCTAAGTGTGCATAATGCAATTAGATGCTAAATTAAAGATCAACATTTATAGAGCCCCAACCCTATCCTAAGACCTATAAGGCCTTCTAGAACCTTATTAGTAGACCCACTAAGCTATCCTAATTAATCTAAAGCCTTAAATAAGTATAATTATAATTATGAGGACTATATATAATAGTAAGTAGATCAGTAGGATTAGATCAAATAGAACATACCTAAGGGGGCATATTACTATAACTTCTCGCACCTGCCTCAATGGGGAGGATAGTTTTAGTTATATTAGGGCTTAGAATGAGATAAGGCACATAAGGAGGAGCTAGAAAAGGAGAGGCAGTCGTCGAGGTATAAACTAAGGCAGAAGGCAAAAGCTAATAATAGCCCCGTTTTGCAGTAAGACTGCCTATTGCGAAGGAGAGTAAAATAAGTCTACTAATAGGGCTCTATATAGTAGTATTTCTTTTATTTCTTTTATTTTTAATTAGTTGTTGAGACTCCCTATAGGGGTCCTTTAGCGAGTCTTGAGGGGATGATTGGGATGGGACAGGATAGCTTGGCTGTTTAGTTAGTAGGCCCACTGTTAATGGGGTCTAAAAACGGAAGACTGCGATGCGGGGAGGAGGATCATCCATCACTATAAAAAAAAACAGCCTTTTTAGCCTCAAGGGGCTTATACCTTAATAATCCTATATATGATTACCTGCAATATCTCTTCCATTTCAAGCCCAATTCTTCCTATTCTTTCTGATTAGATCTGCGAATCGCCACGCGCATCTTTTGAGCATACTTTTATTATTTATATCCTTTCGTGGGTAGTGTTATGTTGTTTGCTATCTTTGCAGTCCCCACCGGGCTCCTGCTCTTCCCATTATCTTGTGAGATTTAACTAAAACCCTAGCCTAAAATACTACTAAGCTGCTAATTAAGCTGTATGATACCTACTGAAGTTAAAAAGGCTCTACCTCGAGTATGGGGTTAAGGATATTAATGGGCTGGAGGTAGCGTTAGATACTAGCTTTGCGGATAACTTGATGGACTGAAAGAGCTCTTAAGCATTCGTAATGAGGCTATTTAGAGGGATGATAGCCTGGAGGGCTAAGAACTAATAGATAGTTATAACTTTCACTATAGAAGCAGAGCTTTTGGCTCTATTATAGGCTGCGAAGGAAGGATTCTTTATAAGTTGGCTAATAACTGCCTTATGGGTGAGCTTCCCTCCTAGAGGAGAGCCTTTCTATGCAGTCGATTAGCCCCACAATTAGCCTCTCAATTGGCCTTATAATAGCCTCAAAGTAGTTATCTAATGCGATAATACCTAAATAATACAGCTAGTAACCTAAGAGATTATTTAACTATAAACTAAGTTACGCTACGTTGACATCCACAACTATTAGCTATAACAAGAGATTCAGGATAACTATATAGAGGTTATTTACACTCGATTAGCTGAAATGATAGCAGATGGGATGATGAAGGCCATGCTAGCTGCCGCCTTCGCTACCTTTGTTAGCCAACTTAACCTCGCGGATAAGAGCGACCTTCTCGCGGATAACAGGCGTACTGAATTGGAGGCTGAAGCTCTGTAAATAGCGTCACTCTTTCCTACCTACTGGGAGGTTTTAATGAGCATGACGGGAGCGATTTGAAGCGATGGATATGCCCTCAAATGGGCTATATATAAAAGGGCCTACGAGTGGGGGATTTGAGATTTGCAAAAGTGGCTATTCGGGCCATTTAGGCCATTTTGGCCAGTTTGTCCAGTTTGGACCCTTTGGGCACCAACCTGAGGGGGCGTGTCGAACTGGGCGTATGCCGAGGGGCGTATGCCGAGGGGCGTATGCCGAGGGGCGTATGCCGATTTGACCCGAAATCCATCCCTCAACTAGTAGCCAGATTGTAGGTACCTATATCTAGCATAGATTTTGGTGGAGACCTTTGTACCGAAGAACTCACAAAATACACACACCGATATTCACCCAATTGACGCGTTAAAGTCCGACAAATACACCTACCTTTGCACGCGCCATTTATCCTTCCCTAATCTAGGCCTTTAGCTACTATACTCTTACAGCCCCTTAGGGCTTATGCGGGCGGGCAGTAATATAACTACTTAAGCACGCGCATAATAGCAAGGGTCGACTTGCTATTATATACCTTATTATATATCTTTTGTGAATAATATAGGTTAGCCTCTTAGCTAAATAGTCTGTTGCGTGTGCGCGCCGCATTAGCCTAGTTAATAAGGCCCGAACTATTATACCTTTTGATATCTATATATTTCTCTCTATTTGAATATTGGAAGATATTCTAGAGTTTATATTACTTATTCATTTATTTTTCCTCTTTAAATAACCTCATACCTATTCCACTTCTTTATTCTACTTCTTATATTTTAAGAAGATATCTCTCATACTAATAAACTCCTAACTTAAATACCTACCTTATATAGTCATTTAATTTAGCTTAGATTATAAGAGATATTTTATAATAATATAAGGGCTATATATAATAATACTATAAGGACCATATAATAGAGACTAAATATAGAGCATAGTATACTATAGTATTATTAGTAGTATATATATTGTGGGAAGAAGCCTCTAGAAGATTATTAACGTTGCTAGCTTCTACCCCCTATAATAAGCTGAAACCTAACTTAGGTTAAAATTATACTATTACTTATAGGAAATAGAGTAAAAGTAATATGTTTTACTTCTATACCTTTAAAGTACTATATCTCTAAAACTATATGAGATATAATAGTCTAGAGTATATATTTGAATTTTCTATTTAATTTCGCATTGAATGATGTATAGTTTATGCCTATATAGATAGGGTAAAGCTAATCTAAATATAACCTAGAAATAACATACTTTGATATATATTATATTTAAGGTTTTATTACGCATTAGTGCATGCAGCTATGCAGTAGCTTGAAACTATGCAAAGGATGCATTGCATTAGCGCATGCAGCTATGCAGTAGCTTGAAACCATGCATGAATGCATTAGCGTTAACATACGCTTAGATTCATGAGACCATAGCGTAAAACCAGATAATTAAGCTCTCTATTAGATATTTGAATAATAGCGAATTTAGCGACTAAAGTAATATAGATATAGGTCCTAGCGCAGGCGCAGATGGGGGTGGACTGCAATACCTAGAAGGAGGACCCTAAGTTAGAGAGAAGATAATACTACTATTACTACTAATAGGAGGCTAACTATCTATAGGGGTAGATATAATATAAAGTTAAGGGAAGAATAGTGATTTTTTAAAGTCTTTCTAGGAGATATTAATATCTCTTAGTACTAGCCTACTATTAATAGGTATATTATAAAACTCTAAAGTAATAGTAGAGATATACTAATTAACTAATAGGATATTAGACTCTAGGAAAGCAGTGGGATCCCTCTAGACTATTTAGCTATACTAAGGCGATAGGAAGCCTTCCCAGATAAACGCCTAAGCTTACTTAACATATTAAAGTCTACACATAAAGCTATTTTATTATTATATAGAGTTAATAACATATTAGCTAGTTAATAAGATTTATAGTAACTAACTTGGGGCTCCTAATACCTTATACTACTCTTTAAGGTTATTTATAGTATCTATAAACATCTAATTACTTTATAAGTTCTATACTAAATTTTAGTAGTAGCTATAGCCCCATACTTAGTCTACTATAATTAATGCCTAATATATGTTGCTATAATTCAGGAATAAAATAACTATAGTTATATTATAGATCTCGTCTTTTAGGTCTGGGTCTATAGCTTCTACTAAAGTCTTATTAGGGGTTTCACCTAGTACCTAAGATATACTATGAGGAGGAATATAATACTTATAAGGGAAGCCTCTAATTAGTATATATAGCAACTCTATAAGATCGCAGCTATCTATATTTCATTCTAAGATTAAGGTCCCTTATATATTATAGATATTTAATAAAAAGTTAGTATAATCTACTATTATAATCTAGAACCCTTTTCTATATTATACTACTAGATACTTTACAGACTCTTTATTACCTCTAATATACTAGGGCACTATAGGAATAGGGTTATCTTTATTTAATATAGGGTTAGGTCTAGATCTAATATACTTAAAGTTACCAATATTATTATAGTAGTTATGGTAAACTTAATTATAAGGGAAGAGTATAAAATAAAGTAATATTAATAGTTTTATAGACCTAGGTATACTAATATATTATATTAAGTTAATTAGTTACTATTACTTATTTATCCTTAAAAACTGCTTAATCACGTCTCTTATCCCAGTATTCTAAATAGTATTAAACTCCATTAACGGCCTCATCTCTTTAGTTTCTATAGCATTAACTAGTTATTAGGTCTATAAATCTCTTACGCTAGGGCCGGGAGAGTTAATATCTATATTGCGGGTTGCAGGGGGATTTTGATTTTTAAAGTAATAATTATACTTCTTTTCCTACTTTAATTATATTTCTAGGCCCTTTTCTTTAAGAATACTATCCTTGAGTTTATAAGCTATATCTTAGTTAAGCCTATCTGCTTTAACTAATATCTAGTATCTAGGGGTTAGCTTTTTGTTAGTAAAAGTAGCTAATAATTAGTTGACCTAATTAATCTTTCTCGCTATTAGTAGTCCTTTCGTTAGTACTGAAATCCCAATCTGTAAGAACGTTCTAACCTAGTTAATGAGATATAAACCTGATATCTATAGTGGAGGGTCTATATATATAGTAGGTATGAGGCGTAGTTATTATATAAAGACTTTAGAAATATTGGCTCCTTAGCCTTATAAAAGGCTTATCGCAATAAAGACTATTAACTACAACCTATCCTCTGCTCCTCCCCTTAACTACTAATTATTATAAAACTAGCTCCTCCTATTTCATAAGTTAATTAGCAGACCCAAAAAGATTACTGCCCTCCTAGTAGCAGTAACTAGGTAAATAAAAAGGATATCTGCTGTCTCTAACTTCAATTCAGCCTCCACGCTATCTCGAAAGTCTCCATCATTAAAATCTTCCTCTATGCCTCCAATTACATAATATCGAAATAGCTAACTATATTTAACTTATCTAATAGTATAGCAAATAACTATAGTAATGTCGTTAGGCTATATTAGAGCCTTATTCTCTAAAGTACTAATAGTATTAAATATTCTAGCTATAATATATTATATTTAGGAAGGAGGTACCTACTCATATAGTGCTTTTAAAATGCTGGACTAGTACTTAATAAGCGTGCGTCTCGTTATAGGGTCAGAAGGATATATCTAGCTAATAATTAACTCTTTAGGAGGTAGGGGTATACTATAATAAATTATTAGTGGCTAACGTCTTATGGTTCCGCCCGGTCTAACGCCTAGGATATCTCTGATTATGTCTGCCTAAGTCCAAAATCAGCTTCTATTAGATATAGTAGGCGCAGGATAGGTTAACTATCTAATATCGAGCAAAGGAAGGTTTGAGGTCTCAAGCTGCTGAATACTAGTATCTAGTTTCCCGTTATTATAAAAGATAACCTTCCCTATTATGAAATACTATGTTCGGACTATAGGAGGGGTAGGAATAACTGATTTGCAGACCTAATATACTAAGATACAATTAAATTAATTAAAGGAAGGGATTTAAAAGACTGTGGTTAAAAGTTAAGTAGTTTTAGTGAAAGGGGGCTTATAATATATTGTAATATAGTATAGTGAATATAATAGAAAAGGAAAGAATAGAGAGGGCTAGAGGGGTTAAAGGTGTGGTTTTATATCTGCGAATAGGCTAAATACCTAATATAAGCAAGTCGATGAGGTTTAAATAGAAAGAATGATTAACTCCTCCTCCCTTATCTCTATCTAATAGAAGTAAAGTAAATATAGAATACAAAACCTCAATAGTGAATTAGTGTAGTCTCTAGGCGGCAAGAATAAAGAAAAACTAGTGCTTAGTAGCTACTACTATAGTAATAAATAGTTATAAAACTAGATAAATAACCTCCTCTTCTTCCTAAATATCTTATCTCCTCCTATATTCTCCACCTCTTATCTGTTTCAACTTTAATAAAATATCTTTATAACACCCTACTTAGGTCTATAAATCACGTCTTTCATTATGTCTAACTATAACTTCCTTATCTCTAGTATTAGAAATACTAATCAACCTCGCCCTTATTATCTCCTAGTAAAAACTACACTCTGGGTTCTCAGCTCCAATATCCCCATACCTCAGATAAAGCAAAATAATATACCCCTTTTAATCTAGTATACCAACAACTAGCTCCAGGTAATTTCTCTCCTTCCTTCTCTCTTATTTATTAACTAATAGTTTTTAGCTTTTTAGGTAATTATAAGCCTCACTTAGCTTCAGCTTGACCTTCCTAGCAATAAGTACTCTAAGGTAGCTTTTATATTACAAGTCTTCTCCAAAAATCCACTAATATTTTGAGATTAGCCTTCTGGAAGGCTTATCTTAGTAAGTAGGATTTTAAGCGAATATTTAAGGCTACTAAGGGTACTAGAAGCTTTTGTTGTTAAGGTTTCGTCTATATGTCCGCTACCTTTATCTCTAGTTCCTAGCAGGCAAAGGTCTTTTAATAGGCAGCAGCTACTTATAGCTTATTTATTTAGTCTTAGGGTAGTCGCAATAGCGTGCCTTGTATTTATTATGAAGAGCGAGCCTATACTACTAGGAATCTCACGACTAGTATTTATATCTGCGAACTATACTTTGAGTATGTTTTATGCCTGGCACTCCTTATGCTAACTATTTCTTCTATAAGATATAAGAGAGTTATTCGTTTAATAATCCAAGCATTTGTGCGAGGTATGAGTATGGGGTTATTTGTAATAAGAAGAGGAGAAAGAGTAGTGAATTCAATAGCGTAGCGTTAATCCCATAGTCTTGAATCCCTGCTAATACTAATATCACCGCTATAGCTAAGTTTAACTTTTCAGCTCTTTAAAACAGTCTTTACCTTGAGTAAGCTCAAGAGTATTATCCTGGGGCTAGTTTTACTTGTTCTCGCTATCCTTTTATGCTTAAACCGCCCTTAAATTTCGATCTTTAGGAAATTACTTAGCACTTAGGGCTTCGTATTGCAACATAAGGAAGGAAAGATAGAGAAAGGGTTATATTTAAGGGAGGGGGTATTTTTTTCTAAGCAATACCGCAGTAAACATATAATATAACAAAAGGACAGGTCTATAAATAAATGTCTCAATTATATAAAAGTACTGTGATATCCTCCACAAGTCTTCTTCTTTTTATTACTTTTATATAACCTTCCGCTATTGCGGCTTAATTATTATAGGTGGGTTAGTATAGTATAACTGTATATATTTGCTGGTGACCTATATCCTGAGTTATAGACTTGATAAGTGAACTTTCTCTATTGAGCTTGAATACCTGACTGATGATGATGATGATAGCGAATGTCTCTTGCTCTCGTCCCCAAAGTTTTAGAGATATTGTCCCCGAAATCTCAAACTTTTAAAGAAAACAAAAAATAAAATAAAATAAAATAAAGAGGCGTAAGGAAATGTTGTGTTTAGGAGTATAGATAGGTCTGTGAATTTAAGGTTGAAATAGGATAAAATAATATTAAAAGATAAAAGAAATTATATTAAATTGTTATTTAACTCCTCTATTCCTATATAATTCTTCTTCTTGTTTTCTAATATCTTGGGGATTTTAACAACTAGCTGTTATTTTAACTTTAATGCTTTGATAGCTTTCTCTAAATCTTGTAGGTGTTGTTTTGACTGTATAACGGAGTGTAATAAGTCTTTTTTATTAGTAATATTGTCTCTATTTGTTTCCCTAGGTACTATGGGTTCTTCCTCCTCTTCCTTATTAGGCGTATTGTTATTATACTCTTTACTTCTTATTGTAGGAAAGACCTTTGCTAAGTTTGCTTCTAAATTAGATCTGTGAATGTCTATCTTAGCTAGTTCCTAATATCTCTCTGGCGCTTATATATATTTTTGAAGTTGATTCCTGCTGAAGGTTCTCCTGGTGATCTCTTTATCAGCTAATATTGCTAAGTAGTAGCATGGCGTATTAGGAGCCTGGGATAGTATTTGAAAAGGTTCTTGCTAATGATAGTCTAGCTTCTTGATGGATGACTTGTTAATAGAGCTTTTGATATTAAATGCTAGGATGAGGTCTCTAACTTCTAACCTCTCTTCCCATATAGTTTGTTTATGCTTCTTATTGTAATATTTAGCAGCCTTTTTGTGCTAGCTTTTAATTATCTCCTCTACCCGTTTTTAATTCTTATTAAGTTGTAAGAAGGCTTGTAGATATATTTTAACCTCTTTTTGTTGAGTTATTACAAAGTTCTAATTAAGAACCTGCTAAGTTTAAGTGAGCGTTTTAATAGGGGTAATAGAATTAAAACTATATAAAAGATAGAAAGGGCTAAATCTAGTTAGCGTGTAAATGCTTAATCGGTTTATAAATAGGGCTCTAGGTAAGTATAGGCGAGGGTTGATATCCCCTCTTCCTTTGGTCCATATAAATAAAGCGTGTATAATAGGCTTATATCTAGACTTAATTGCTCTATTAGCCCTAGGGTTATAGGCTGAAGTTACTCTCCTTCTTATGCTATACTTCTTGTTAAAATCTGATAATAATATCCTTTTTTTTAGATCCCCTATTCATAATTAATTCTCTATATAAGCTATAGCAATAAACGACTTCTTTTTAAAGGAACTATATAATAGCGGCTAATATAGCCCTTCTGAGCTATTAGGCTTTAGGCTATCTACTTAAAAGGTCTTGAGACTTAACTAGGTTCTATTTACTTACTTTCTATATATTAAGTAAAACT
>JAXCEF010000515.1:0-35495 GCA_037178605.1 Colletotrichum euphorbiae | reverse complement strand
CCCCCCCCCCCCCCCCCCTCCCTCCCTCTTTAAATACCCTCTCTACTACCTACTCGTCTTTAAACTTCTTCTTATCTATAACTGTCGCAATAACCCCGTAACCCATGGAGTGGCAGGATGGGCACTCTGCGAGATACGATATCATAAGTACGTGCGTACGTCACGTAACTATATTCGCAGGCCAAATATAGCATAACACCACTGCCCATATAGCTATTTGTATCTTAGACACACACACACTCGCACTATAGAATAGCTTCAATACGAACAACACGTATTAGGGCTACGCGCGCGTACTATTACCCACCCGTGTGAAACCAATAATAACCTTTTTCAGTATTAAAACTCTTCCTTCTTTAGCCTCTTTTTGCTGTTATTTATTACTTTTGACCCCCCCTCTTGCCCTTTTAGAAGACTGACAGTAAGTCTATTAGTAGTAATTCGCCTAATAAATAGACTACGCTCCAAAGCTATAGCCTAGGGTAGTTAATTTATATTTGCGGCGTTATTAGCTTACTAGCTAGCTAGTCTTCTGCTAAATCCTTCTTGCTTTACCTCTTATTATTATATTAACTGAATTTAGGTTCTAGCGGAGTGTTAATATCTTTGGGGAAATAATACCTTCCTAGTAATAAAAGTCTAGTAGTACTATTAATTAGTAACTTATTAATAGTAACTATTTTTCCCTAGTAAAACGGCTAAGCTAAGTCTTCTTTGAAAATTACTTAAATTATTTAATTATAACCTCCCCTTCTTATATCTATCTATTTATTAAATCTCTTCTTTCAAAAGACTACTTCTTAATTAAGACCTTTAATAAACCCCTTAAGACGCTTGATAATTCCTTTTTTAGGACATCCTATTTAGGAAAGATCCCCTTTTTAGGAAGCCCTTTATGAGAAGTGCCGTCTTCAGGAAGCCCTACTTAGGAAGACTACTATAGAAAGGTCCATTAATAAGGAAAAGATCAGTAGTAGTATCTATAAGTTGTCTAATATATAGATTATAGCCCCAAAGCTATAGTTTAGAGTAGATAACCTATATATAAGATGCTAATATTAGCCTATAAACCCTCTTACTCCTAACTTCTAAATGTGGCTTTATTCTATAATAGCTGATAATAATAATACCTCCCCTACTCTTTCCCCTATTATATCTTCCCCTTAATAACCTAAGAACCCTACCCCTTAATATTAGTCTACTATTCCAGTCCCCTAGGACTTTGCAGATATTATTAACCTAAATACCTATAGCTAAGTTGGGAGCTTTAACTCCAAGGAGCAAGACCCTACTAGAATTGCTAGCTATATCGCCTATTTTACTAGCTAATACCTCAGATTAGAACTCTAAGGTTGCTAACTATGAGCTAACTATAGCAAAGACTTCCAAGATATTAACAAGATTTTGAAATATATAAATCCTATAACTACTAAGGCCCTGTAGAAAATCCTCATTCTCAATAGAGTATTTATTATTATGGGCTACGCCCGGTTGGAACCATCTGGGCTTCTGCCCAGATTCACCGCTCTTAGGGCCTACCTAGTAGCCACCCACAAACCTAGCGTAACTGTGCTGAAGCGGAAAACTCTTCCTTTTCCTCTTTAGCTTTAAATAAATAGTATTATGCTACCTCTTATTATATAGACTCAGGTCTAGCCCTTCGCATATTTAAAGCTTACTACTATAATAATAAGGGATAGATTAAGCGCTGCTCCCTACTAGTTACTAAGATAGTTAATAACCTAATAGCTAATAGCTAAGGCGAGCTATTATATACTAACTTAGTAATAATATTAAACTACCTCTAGTAGTAAATATAGGAGCTACAGAGGAGTAACTAGTAATTAGCTATATCCCTCTAGATAATTACTACTAATAGACTACTAGTAATACCTAGTATAGTAACCTAGAAGCTACTATCCTTACCCCTAAAGTTCTCAGGTCAGTAGAGAGAATATATCTTATAGGCGTAATAGATAAGATATATTCTCGCAATTGACTAAGTTTTCTACCCCACAGATATAGAGGCGTAGTGTATTATTAATTTATACTTAGATACTAACCCCTAACTAGTAGCCTCTATTTTCTATAGAGTAGGTAGTAAGAGAGGAAAAGATAACCCCAAGGGTTTTATAGCCTACCTTAACTAAACCTAGAAGGATTATAACTTATAGCCTTAAGTAGTAGCCTAACTATAGACCCTCTAGTAGAGAGAGATAGTGTTCCTCTTAGCCTTCTTATTGAGATTTAAGCGGACTCTAGCCGACGCGGGGGGCAGCAACTAGCCTAACTAGGTCTAGATATCCCTCCTAGAGGCTACCCTTACTCCTAGACTGAAAGACTAGTTAATTACTGTTAACCTACCTTCTAATTATAGTAAGTAGCTCTTAAAAATCTAGAATATTGCCTGGAAGGTTGAATCCTAGAAGGCTTTAAGCTATCTCTAAGCGCCCTACTAGAAGCTAGTAGCTAAGGATACTAATAGAGATACCTACATCATTAGAGTAATATATATCTTAAGGGTAAAAGAGAAAAATTACTTCTAATAAGACTTAGAGTTATCCTCTAATAGCTACCTAGTATATCCCTAGTAGTAAAGAAATAAGAATAACTACCCTAAGTATACCTATATCTACTATACCTATAGGGTTAAGGGCTATATTACGTGGCGCTACTCTATAAAGGATAACTAGCTACTAAAAGTTACTAAAGTTAGGACCCTAAAGGTTAATTCTACTAGCTGAGAGTAGGAGGAGGACTACTAGATAGAGATATACTCCTCTAATAATAATAAAGAGTTAGGAAAAGACTACCTCTAGAGCAAAATCAGGCCCTAGAGCTTACTAAGGAGGAGGGTTAAGAATAATATAAAATAGAGTAGCTAGTAGATAGTAGACCTGTTATTATATAAGTTAGAGTTAATAAAGGATACCTAACTTATGCTCTAGTTAATACTAGTAGTAATACTTATATAATAGTTAGCTATTCCCTAGCTTAATACCTATGCTTTCTATATATTAAGAAGAAGTAGTAATCTATAAGGGGTTATATCTTTAGTAGTTTATTACTAATTACGCCCTAGATATAGTAGCCTTTAATTTAGAAATTAGTAGCTAAATCTAGTATATATTTATATATATAGTAAAAAGCCTCAACCTAGAAATCCTATTAGAATAGCTATAAATAGAGCAGAATAAGGTTATATATAATACTATAGCCTATTAGGTATATTATAGCTAGGGCTATATTAAGCTGTATTTAAAGGAGTAAGAAGAATTACTCCTTATAATAGAAATGTCGCGATGCGGCACTACAGTACTAGCAGCCCTGCGTGGCTCCGCTGCATCCCTGCGTGGCTGTGGTGGCGTGTAGTGTGGCTATATACTTATATAAGCTACTCTGCTGCCTATTTTACTGCGCTTCGCGCGCAACTATCCCTAAATAAGATAGTTACCTTCTATAACTCGCCCTTACCCCTACCTGCAGGCTTGTGATAGTTATAAGCCTAGCTCTTCTGCTTATAAATACCCCTTTTAACTTCTCTAAGCCTAGGGAAGGGTAAGTAGCTTTCTCTTATACCTTTTTAAACCTCTCTTAAATAATCTTCTATATTACTTTTTTAATCTCTCGCTATTTTATAAACCCTATAATACTCTCGCTATATTTACTTTCTCTATAGAGGTGAAGCTCTAAAGCCTAGTAGACTGGCCTCGCTAGTATCTGACCCTGCGTACCTCTGCGTAGTCTAAAGGCATCTAGAAGTTTATTAACCCTAATAGACCTAACTCTAGTAAGCCCTCAGATACTCTTAAGCCTACTCTAACTATTTAGGAGTTTATTACTAAGCGCGAGGCGTACGTTTAAGCTTAGTACTAAGTTAACCTCACTAAATATATAGCATCTAATAAGGCTTCTACTACCTCTACTACTAAAGGAGGCTCTTAGACACTTCTAACTATTGTCAGCGTCTTCTGAGTATGCCTGTGGCAGTACTGAGGGGATAATAAGATGTTTAATGAATAATAGTGAATAGGAACAATATGCAGTGAAATAGCGAAAGATAGGTCTTGGTATAAAAGGAGTGAAAGTCTTGTATGATTATGTCCTATGCTACTAGTCTTATTTATAGACGGCAGACGCTATGTGATAGTAGCAGTATGCTACGTGGTAATAACTATATGTTAGAGTATGTAATAGTGACTGCGCACTATTTATATAGTAATATCTACCCCCAAATAGAAAAAGCTATTATCCTAATAGTAAGTGTATCCTATCCTTTGCGAAATAAGGCTATAATGCGGGCAATCTAATTGAAAATGTTGCTGATATTATCGGCCTTGCGCTTCTTATTTAGCGTGGTGGTCTTGGGGGTGGCGCGGACAGGGGTTAGGGAATTAATCTTAGGGACCCTGCTAATAAGAGCGCAGAGGGAAGCAATCTTAGAGCAAAGGGCTTCTACCTCCTTATTAACCTTAGCGGTAGCTTAAGTAATCTTATTACTTAAGACCTACTTAGTAACTATACTATTCTTAATATTAGTAAGGTAGTTAGTGAAGTTATTCTAGCCTATAGCGCTAAGGGTCTTAATATTAGCCTTAAGGGTGGAGATATAGGGAATAAGCTTATTGCAAAGGCTAGTAGTGAGAGTAGCAATCTAGGTATTAGTGCGTTTAGTAGTAGCAGCAATATTATTAGTAGTCTTATAGGCCTTATTAGTAGTAGTATAGGCAGCGTTATTAATTATATAGATACTCTAGACGCTAATAACTATAGTAAGTAATATTAAATTAGCGTAGTTAATTATAATAAGGCTACTAGTAATCTTAGTATTAAAAGTGCTGGGGTAGTGGGAAATAAATACTATAAGTATAGATGCGCGCGAAGAAAGCAGGTAGCTATATATAATACCGCTTAGTATAGCAGTTAGAGCGCGTTTATAGGTGCCTTAGATATAACAGACTGCTAGGTTAGAGGAGATATTAGTAATTATGCGCTTCTTACTAAAGATCTCCCTGAGGAAGGAAAAGACCTCAGCTTATAGGGCGTTATTAGGCAACTATACGTGAAGAGGGTAATAGCAGCTTTATTAGTAGTAATATAGGTAATAGTTCCCTTAGGGCGGCGCTTAGCAGCGGGGTTACTAGAGATAGCGGGAGCGTTATTATTACTATTATTCTTCTTCTTAACTTCCTCCTTATTATCCTCCTCATCCTCTTTAGTAGGGTTATTAAGGAGATTATTGTCTTTAGCTAAAGGGTTGGAGCTATAGGGATAAGTGGGATACTAGGAGGGGGTAATACTAGGGCGGATAGCTAGTCTAGAGTTCTTATTAGTGGGGCTATTAATGTTTATGCTATTATTATTGGGGTGGGGGGAGATGGGGTTAAAGCGCTTAGATCTATTGGGGCTAGCGGGATTAGCAGCGGGATAGAAGGTACTAGTAGCGTCTTAGGAAGGGGCAGCTACGCTAGCGGGGATATTAGAGAGGTAATTAGTAGATCTTATTATATTAAGAAGAAGAACAAGAAACTAATAAAGAGTAATAAGGGCTTATAAAGTATAGAAAAGAAAAATAAATAGAGCAGTAAAGTAGTAAAGTAGTAAAGATTTTAATATATATAGTATAAAAGAAAACGTTAGGTGTTTATAAGTAAAGTTTAAGCGGAAGGCGCTAGGCTTAGGTTAAAAGATTATATAGAAGTAAAGTAAATAGTTAATATAGAGATGCGCATTAGCCTTATAGGTTATAAGTCTAATATTGCGGAGAATAATAGCTTTATTAGATAAGATACCTTAATAGCCTGCTAAAGCGTAGTGCAATATAATACTACTTCTATAAAAGGAGGCTATCTTTAGGTGAAGCTAAGTAAAGGTATTATATATAGTCCTAAAGAAAGCAGTAGTAATATTTAAAGAGATCCTATTATAGAATAGGAGCAGCGTAGTTAGCCCTCCTCTTTGTTAGTATAGAGCGGCAACGCTATTTCAAAAGCTTTAACTATGTTACTAGTATAAATAAATAAGCTCTTATATAGCTCCCATATATTTTTAGCTATAGAGTAGCTCTTCTACTTAATAAGATACTAGATAGTAGGATTACGCTCTTACTAGTTAATCTATTAATTAATAAGGTACTCTATCTTATATTTATTATAACTATCTATAATAATTAGTTATAGTGGGGCTAGTATCTAATGAAATAGGTCTAATTCCTTGGCTAGTTAGTAGAGTTAAGTAATATTAAGGATTAAGTAGATCTTCTAAGTAGCTAGGAGGTTAAGCTAGTAGGCTATAGGGTTAATCCTTATAGTAATTTAAAATAAGCTAGCTTAGGTTACTAACTATTTGCGCTTTAGGTAGCTAGGTAAGTAGTAACTCTTATTAAGATAAACCTAAACCTAGTTGCTAATATTGAATTTGATGTCTATTTGATAATAGTTGTAGCGCTGCTAGCGGATTTTATTAGCTGCGTTAATAAGGCTGGCAGCTTCCTCCTAGTAGGTGCGCTAGAGGACCTTAATAGCCTCTGTTAGTGCGGATTTATTACTAACAGTATGAAGGATAGCTTCGGGGCGGAAGCCTAGTATAACCTCATTTGGGGACTAGCTATTAGTAGTTAATAAAGTGTTATTAAGGTTATACTAAAGGGCGGGAAGAATATCTTCCTAGGGGGTATTTAGGTCTGCCTATATATAATATCATAGGGCGATCTTAATAGTTTAGTTAGTTTGCTTGCTCTAGCTATTAGTCTGAGGATAATATATAGTGGAGAGGAGGAGCTTAAGTCTTAGTGCGGAAAAGATAGCCTTCTAAATCTTTGAGATAAATTTGGGGTTTTAGTTACTAATAATATACGCTAGGATGCTCTAGTTATATATTAGCTAAAACCAGATAAATATAAGTAACTAATCCTAAGTAGTATATTACTTATTACTAGGGATTAAAAGCTCTTTTTTAGAGAACTTATATATTTGTGTTAAGAGGTAGTTAAGCATATTATAGCCTAGCAAGGCCTAAAATATACCTGTATGTGAAGGGCTGGACCCGAGTCTGTGCGACAAGAGGTGGCGTAATATTGTTTATTTGAAGCTGAAGAGGGAAAAGGAAGGGTTTTCCGCTTCAGCGCGTTTATACTAGGTTTGTAGGTAGCCACTAGGTGGGCCCCAAGAGCGGTGAATCTGGGCAGAAGCCTAGATAGTTCCAACTAGGCGTAGCCTGTAATATTATCCCCTCCCCTAGCTGGGGGCCCTCTGGGCGTAGGCTGGGTTGTAATTATTAGCTATAACTGGCCTATATCTTCCTCTAAACCTACTTGCCGCCTCGGTGTCTGTAATGGCCTCTGCTAGCTCTTAGGTAGGCTCTATATATCCCTCCTACTTAACTAATGCCTCACGCTGCTGCCCTCTCCCTACTACTTTCTATTATGCTATATAGATCTCCTCTACGCGCTATTTGAATTTGCTATTATTTATAATAATTAGTGGCGGCTGCGAATCGACTCTTAGCTAGGCAGATAGGGGGTCCTCTAGTGCCCTCTAGAGGAGGTTAATATAACCTTAGGTAGATATTGCTAGGGACGTCTAGTTCTACTATATAGGAGCTTAGTATACTTATTACTATATACTTATAGTATAGCTATAAGAGTTTCTTACTAGGCCTAGGGCTCTTATAGTTTACTATTAATAACTAGACCTTATTACCTACTTAGTATCTCTCTATAGAGAACCTTTGCTTATTTGCGTTTTCCTCACTCTATTACTAGTCTGCTACTATACTAGCTTAAATAAAACTTATTACATCTCTAAGCCTGCTTACTAGGAGAGTAGCTAGTATTTGCTATATAGTAGGTATATTAGATTTGCTCTTCTATAACTAGTATGGGGTTAGTGTAGTATTTATGCTCTAGGAAGAATAGGGAGAGTCTTGTTATACTACTAACCCTATTCCTAAGCGCTAGTTAGGTAGTGGGGAGTAACTTTCTTGTAAGGAACAATGTTTGGGTACACCTCGCATAGCCGCGCTGTCGGCGAAATGCTGGCGAATTAGCGACCAGCGAATATATAAATGAGAAAATCCTGTTACATATGAGAGTTTAGACCTTAAGTAATAGTTTAATATAGTAATAGATATCTATATTCTAGTATTTTAATCTTTCCTAGTTAAAGCTTATAGCTGTACTCTTATAATTCTATTGCTTTTACCTCGACTTAAGTAACTAGTGCTGGTTAGGATATTGGGAATGAATTAGTAATAGCTTGCTGACTGATTGGCGGCTGAGTTTAGCCCTAACGAACTGCGAATTGCGCATACTAATTTCGACTGATAGGGACTGGGCTGACATGACCCCGATTGTTTGCTGAGTTCTGAGATATAGGAGAGTTAGCGTGATAATTACGCTAATAGGATGGATAACCCTAATAATGCTATTATTAGGGAAATAGGGGATGGGGGTTATACTAAGTTCTAGCTAATACTGGATTGAGTGGGCTAACTACTACTTAGTGAATAGATAATAAGCCTTAGCTAATAGGGTACCCCGCTAGAGTTTATGCCTGAGGGTATTATTCCTAGGGTTTTTAGCTAGGTGATAGTACTATTATAGAGGTAGTAGGAGAGCTACCTAGAATAGATGCGTCTATAGTAGTAGCGATATGAGGGGCAGATTGTGATGCTACTACGAGAGCTTGCTAAGTATCTAATAAAGAAATACTTCTAGAAGGAATATAAGAAGCTGCCTTTATATAACTATAATACTTTAGGTGAAGATACTATTATAGACTAGGTTAGTAACTAGATTTAGGCTATTGAGGAGGGAAACTAATTACGCCCTAATAATATACTAGAGCAGTAGGTTTAATGGGCTGTTATGAAGATAAGCTTACTGCTATAGACTAAGTAGTAAAACTATAGGGGTAAGTTAAAAGGAGACCTATCTTAAGCTAATTACTTAGCGTTTACTTGCTATAAGTATATTAACCCTAAGCTTTAGGAGTAGAGGTACTATAAGAAACTTAATATTATATATTAGAAAGAGATATAGTCTCCAATAGAGCTTTTTACTAAATAGTTAGTAATATATTATAACTTAGGTATAGTGGATATTAAAGATAGTAAGGCTAAAGCCTATATACTATACTTTTAACTACTACTATTTCTACATAGAGAGCCAGAATATTAGAAGGTTAAGATATTAAGACTAAGGGATGTGGCTGCTGAAGCGGAGCGCCTATGGGATATATATTGCTAATGCAGCGCTAAGTCTTTGCGGAGCGAGAGCAGGAAGAGATAGGCAAATGAGGAGCTTACTATAAGGCCTGCACTAATAGCGAGGATAGGATAGATGAGTTAGTAGGGCTAGAGGTGTGGAACCTCACTAGGATTATATAGCCTAATGCCTCACTAACCTTTTAGCAATATACCTCAGGGGCCTAGCTATAGTTCTAGTATACCTAGGGGCCTAGCAAATAACTCTATAGTGTGTTTTAGCTATAATAAGAAGGGATATAAATAGAGAGATTATTCTGGGGTAAAAGCAAGGCGTAAAATAAATATAATACTAGTGGGATACTAACTATCTACTAATAAGGTAAGGATTAGTATAATTCAAACTATAATAAAGGTTGAGGAACTTGATTTATTAGAAAATAAGTAAGCTGGGGGCTTATTCTAGTAACTCCCGCGCTGGATTCTAAACTAGACGTTCTCCTAATAGGAGATACTATAAAGGGATAAGCGCTTATTCTCTAAAAGCTTACTAAATAGGAAGTTATTATAGATATAGACTTCTATTCCTAGGTTAATATTATTAGTAGTTAACTAGTATAATTCCTCTAGCTAAAACCTATATAGGCTATAGCCCCTATTTTAGAAGGGTTTAATAGATTAGTTACAGTAATAGCTCTAAAGATATACTAGTTAACCTTCTTTCTAATAGACTTAAGGGGGAGGGTGAGGAAGATTAGGCAACTATTTGCTGAGGCTTGCTAACTAGAGGGAGCTAGAGACCTCATCCTATTATAATAGTCTATAAGCTAAGAAGGTATTATAATTAGTACCTAGATAAATATGTGGGAATATAAGCGGATTAGTATTATAGAGCTGTTAGTATATATATAAGAGGTTATTGAAAATAGCTAGAGGGCCTATATATTATATATCTTAGGGAATATATCCCCCTATAAGCTAGCTATAGAGGCTCTAGGTGAGGAGGACTCCCCAGATATAGATAGAGTACTACTACTTAAATTAGAAAGCAAACGCATAACATTTAATAAGTAGGTAGCAAAAGAGTTTCTATTCCTAGAGCGCATAGAATACTCTATTAATCTAGTTAAGGTGAAGAAACCCCTATATAGTCTGCTCTACTTACTAAATGAGAGGTAACTTAAAGAGCTTTACTAATACCTTGCTAATAACTAGGCGGTAGGGAGAATCTAGGCTTTAATAAGTGAAGTGGGAGCTTTAATACTATTTATTCTAAAGAAGGATGGGACTTTATGCCCTTATGTAGACTATAGGGGCTTTAATAGGATTATAATTAAGAACTAATATCTCTTGCTGCTTATTAGCAAGCTATTAGGTAGGCTTTGGGGAGTAAAGTGGATTTTAAAGATTAATATTAGGGATACTTACTACTATATTTATATTAAGCTATCTAATTAGTAGAAGATAATCTTTAGGATATAATATAGCTACTTTATGTATATAGTTATGCTGTTTAGACTTATAAATGCCCTAGCTACTTTCTAGATATATATTTACTAAGCGCTTGCTAAGCTTCTAGATACCTACTATATTACATATATAGATAATATTATAGTCTATTTATTATTAAGGGAATAGTATATAGAAGACCTTTACTAAGTACTCTATAGGCTTTACTAATAGGGACTCTATACTAAGCTAAGTAAATATAGTTTCTACTAGTAGTAGGTAGAGTTCCTAGGGTATATTATTATACTAGAGGGTATATTTATAGAAGAGGTTTATATTTAAGCTATACAAAGTAGAAACTACTAAAGATATATAGGGAGATCTAGGTTTTCCTAGGATTTTATAACTTTTACTATAAGTTTATTACAGGCTATTTAGGTATAGTAGCCCTAATAACCTCTCTACTAAAGAGTAGTTAGAATACTAAGAAGACTAGTGAATATATTTAGCTAGAAGAGGTATAAATGACGTTTAAGCAGCTATAAGCTGCCTTCTACTCTGCAACTATTCTCTAATATTAGGATCTTATATAAGAGATAAGAGTTGAGATAGATGCTTCTATTAAGGCTGTTTCTAGTATTCTATTATAGTATATTAATAGCTAGTAGCAACTAGTTGCTTACTACTTATAGAAACTTAGTAATACTAAGTAGAGATAGACCGTGAGATAATAGGAACTCTTTGCTATTATAGAAAGCCTCAATTATTAGGCGCACTATCTATAGAGTATATTAAAGAAGTTTATAGTCCTAATAGATTATTAGGCACTTAAGGGCGTTATTAGCGCTTTAGTATGGGACCTTTGGGGAAAGCTCGCTAAATAGGTATATAAGCTCTTAGCCTTTAACTTTAACCTAGAGCATAGGTCTAGAGTAACTAACCTAGCAGAGAGTTTATCCAGGAGGCTAGATTATATAGAGGCGGAGGTAAAATATAATGATATTCTCTTAATATTAGTAAAGAAGCTAGGATTTATTATAGACCTCCTGGCGGACCTTTAGAAAAGTATTTTAGGACTAGAAGGCTATACTACAACGTCTAAGGCATTTATTAATGCCATAAGGGCTATTACATATGGCCCCATTTAGAGGAATAGCTCCTAGGGCGGAGATGCCTCGGTCTCTAGTTGGCGCTGCGCTCTATAGCGCGCTAATAATACTACAACTATTGCAGCTATAATAACCTAATACTAAAGCGTGAGAGCTATTATAAAGAATACTTAGTGAGGGGTTACTAACTAAGAGGACTTGCCTAGAGCTGGGGTTATTATGGTGTAATAGTATATCCCACGTAATATTATAATGGAGCTTATAATAGGCGAAATAGTATAGAGCTAATCACCCTCTAAGCGAATAGAAGATCTTGTTTGCAGACTGCAGGCTAATAACTTGTATTGCTAGATATAAGTAGAGAGAGTTTAGCGGCTAGCTAGTAATTATAGAGGTTATATAATTAATAACTGCGGAACCTTGTTTTATAAGGGAAGGTTAGAGATACTATAGGAGGAATTACTTAGACTTAAGATTCTTTGCTAATATTATGATAATAGTAGGGCGGCTATATAGGTACTTAAAAGACTACTGACCTAATCTTAAGGAAGTTTTATTGGCTAAATTTAGCTATAGATATTTGTAACTATATTATGAGCTGCTAGATATGCCAAGGGATTAGGGTCCTAAGGTATAAGTCTTATAGAAAGTTAGAGCTATTACTCTTCTTAGTATATCTATTTTAGGAGATTAGCTTAGACTTTATTACTAGGTTGCTGCTGAGCTATTAGTATAGAGGTAGGGAGTATAATATAATTCTTATTATTATTTGCTAGATAATTAAGTTTGCTATATTTATTCTAATAATAAAGCGGATAATAGTTGCTGAGTTAGTGCAGATCTTCTATAAGCAAGTTAAATGTTATTTTACTACTTTAGAGGGTATTATTAGTAACTAGAATAAACTCCTTACTAGCTATTTCTGGGAAGAAGTTATGTATATTAGGGTAATAAAGTGTTGCTTTTCTATAGCGTATTATCCTCAGACTGATGAGTAGACTAAGTGGATATATTAGATACTAGAGAAATACCTGTGGGTATATACTAGCGACTTGCTATTAGAATGAGTAGTGCAACTGCTAGAGTCTGAGTTCGCGTATAATAATAGTTGCTATAGCACTATTAACTATTTGCTAATAGAGGCCCTATATAGGTATTACTTGTATTATATAGAATATATACTGCTAGTAAATAAGGTTATAGTGTAAGGCGTGTGTGAGCGTATTGAATACCTTGTGACCTTTTAGCGAAGGGCCTAGGAGTACTAGCAGCAAGCTATAGAGGTATAAGCTAAGTACTATAATATGTAATATTAGGAAAAGACTTACCTATGAGGATAGGTTATCAGACTATTAATAAAGAACTTTAGGTTTAAGAATAATGTGGCGAATAGGATGAGGCATAAAAGTGGATCCACAATTGCAGCATTGCAATTGCGACCTATGTACCACGACACACCCCCCAGTTTCGTCCTAAATAGGTACGTCGGAACTGCAACACTTTTTGAACCTTCTGATTGGGTATATCTCGCCAAAATCTAGGTGGTTGAGCCGCCTCCGGTGGGATTCGAACCCTGGGTAGGGGTCGTAGGCCCGCAAGCTTGCAAACTCAAACCATTCAAGCACACAGTCAGGGTAGCAGAGCTGGGCTCATAACTGTGGCGAATAGGATGAGGCATAAAAGTGGATCCACAATTGCAGCATTGCAATTGCGACCTATTTACCACGACAAATAAGAAACTAGCGCTTAGGTTTATTTAGGTTGCTATTATAGAGCTAGTTAGTAAATAAGCATATAGAGTTCACTTACCTAAATAGTACAATAGAATATATAACGTTTTCTCTATTGCCCTACTAGAACCCTGGGATAATTACTAAAGTAATAGTAAAGGCTTATTAATATATCTAGAGCTTGAGGATAAGCTAGAGGAGTGGGAGGAAGAGGGGATTATTATGCAGCAAGGGTCTAGTAATAAGGTGCAGTACCTTATAAAATAGGTAGGGTAGCTTATAGAGTATAATATATAGGAGCCTATAGAGAACTTAGTGAATATATAGGAGGCTATTTAAAAGTTTGATAGATAAGTAATAAAAGCTTATAGGAAGTAGAATAATTAGCTAAGTATAGTAATATATTGCTCATACTTAGGTAAAAGGATATAGTAATAAAGATAAAGCTTAATATAATAATAGTTTGATTAGTAGAGAAATATTACTAATATAGTAGTGAGAAGCTAAAAGGATATTATTTTATAAGAAAAAGAAGAAAAGAACTAACTACCTATATAGTTATTTAATTATTACTATAACTACTATAAGGGGCATAACTACTATAAGGAGCATAAGGAGCATAAGGACCATAGGAACTATAAGGACTATAGGAACCACAACTATTACAACTACTACTTAGCAAACTATTATTATTACCCCCCTAGCTACTACTAGCACTACTTACACTACTACTACTAGTATTAGCTGCTCTACTACTACTACTAGTAGGCTAACTGCTATCTAAGGTATTACTAGAGAAGCTATTAGGGATAATAATAGCGCTTTTAGCTTTCTTATTGCTCCTATTCTTGCTTACTAACTTATTACTACCTAGCTGCCCATATTTCTTAGTGGGAGTGCAAAGGTAGGAGGTATAAGAGATAGGATAGGCGCTAGTAGTAGCAATATAATAGGAGGGGATATTATTTAATAAAAGTATAGTGAGGTAATCCTAAAGCTTATTACTAAAAACAGAGAAAGAGTTAATATTATACTTACAAGTAAGTATAGGGAATAGACCTATTAATAGGTTAGCAACTAGTTAGTTAATCCTATTAATAAGATATATAGTAGGGGTATTATTATGAATATAGGGCGGCTAAGTAGCGTTTAGTTACTAGAGAATATTAGTGCTATTATGAAGGGCTTTGACTTAAGTAGCTTATTAGTAGGGAATAATTAGCATAAGGAGGGTGAATAGTAGTATATATGAACTAGGATATTAAGAGTAAGATGCTTATAGATAGAGGTAAGCTCCTGGAGCTATAGCTGCTCTATGTTCTAGGAGCTGCTGCTAGTAGTAGGATTATGAATAAGCTTGCTAGTCTTCTTCTATACTACTGAATAGTTAGCAAGCGCCTGGAGAATATGAAAATAATAGAGAGGGGTTAATATGCCCTCACTCTCCTAGATCTGGAACTAGTGGAATATGCCCTAGGTTATCTAGGTAGCGCCCTAAAGCTCCTGAGGGACCTATTAAGCATTAGGATATATTAAATAGATATTACCTAATTAATAACTTATAGCATAAGACTTCTTCTTATTATAGTTATAATAGATATACTTCTATATATACTTACTATAAATATAGCGAAGGTTGATGATATTGAGATGTATCTTAGTTAGGTATCTGAGGTAGGGGTAGCTATTATTAGCCTTACTAGTGAGGTTACTTAAGAGATTCTCAGGCTTATATAGGTACTTTATGAGAATTGCGCCTATATGAGCAATATGAGATATTGTGGCGATTAGTTAGTAGAAGCTTAGGGAGCGAAAAGGGGGAAGTAAGTTAAGAGAGAGAGGGAAAAAGATTAGACTCTATAATATAGCAATAAGCTGTGGAGAAGGCGCTAAAAAGAGAAGAAGAAGCTGGTTAAGAAATTCATAAATAGGAGGAAATTTCACTAGGTTAGAGACCTCAAAAGAAGAGACCCTTTTATACTTAGGGTTATGGGGTAATAAAGGTTAATAATTATTGGATATATACTAATAAATAGTTATATGATAAGTGGCGACTAATTATAAATTAGAATAAAGGATTTAAAAAAATAGCTGCAGTATAATAGCTAAAAATATATTATTTGCTAGAGTTATCTAAGTCTAGCGAAACAATAGTAGAAAGAATAAACAGCAGCTAATAAGGCTAAGTGCTGCTATCTACTGCTATTATATCGCCCTGCGGTTAGCGAGATAAGCTATAGCGTTAGGAGCTATAATACCCTACTTTCCTTCTTTAACGCCTTAGGGACTAAGGCTCTAGAGAGGGGGATAGTTATAAGGAATAATATTTAGGTATATCTCGCATAGCCGCGCCGTTAGCAAAACGCTAGCAAATTACCGGCTAGCAAACACATAAATAGGAAAATCCTGTTATATATAAGAGTTTAGACCTTAAACAATAGTCTAATACAGTAATAGATACTTCTATTCTAGTATTTTAATTTTTCCTAGTTAAGGCCTACAGCTATACTCTTATATTTCTCTAGTTATCCTGGGCTTATATTATATATATCTATAAGATAGCCTGGATTTCTTAGTTCTATCTCTCTATTCTACTGTTAGTCTGCAGGTGGTATGCTATACTTAGTAGCTAGGTTACTTCTATAAGGCGGTAGAACTTAGCCTAGAAGTAGCTTATCTAGTTAGTTCCCTAGTTACTAATAATACTATGTGGGAACCTATAGAAGCGGAAGTAGTAGGTTAGGAAGCATTTAGTGCAGGCCTCTATCTCTATAGTCTCTATCTCTTTAAGTACTATAGACTTATTAAGCTAGTTTGCTATTACCTATAGGTAGTAGCTATTAGTATTCTTTATAGGTAGTAGCTATTAGTATTCTTTATAGGTAGTAGGTCTATAATAAAGTCTATAGAGAGGTTGGAGTATAGCTGGTTAGGTATTAGTAGGGGCTTGAGGAACCCTTTTTTTGCTTGCCTCTAGATATATATTCCTCTATATATATCATAGGTCTGCGTAAACCTTTATATAGTTTGGGACTAACTTAGCTAGTAGAACTATTAGCTTATTATCTTAAGGGTGCTATTATAACCTAGGTAAGTAGTTATATTTAAGTTATAGCTCTACTAGATAATCTTAGTATAGAGTGCTCCTAAGAGGTTACTATTATTCTCTCCACTAGGTACCTATAGCCTCCCCTAGAAAGTTAGCCTCCTAAGGTTATTAATATTATATTTATTAAGCTAAACTTTCGCTCTAATATCTAGTAGGAAGCTATATAGCTATTAGGAAACTACGTTATAGGCTGCTCTATAGGTAGTATTGTTCTTTACTATCTCCCGCTATAGTGCTTATAGCTCTAGGTCCCTAGTAAAGACTACTATATTTGGGATATCTAGGATATTTAGGTAGCTAGCTAGCGCTTAGTTCCTCCTCACTAGGGGGCTAGCTATAGGGTCTCCTTAGGGTTATATATAGTTAGGTATTAGCTATAGGACCCTTCTCTACTTCTGCTTATTATTTGACCCCTAGGGTGTATTCTGCTCCTATTTAGAGAGGGTATTAGGGGCTACTACCTCTCTACTAGGGCGGTACTTAATATAGATGTTATATTAGAATAACTCCTCTACTTACTTATTCTAATATTCTATAAGGCGTTACTTTTTTATAAAGTATTCTAGCCCCTAGTAGTCTATTAGTACCTTAAAGGTAGGGATACTATATAGCTCTGCTCTCTATATATAGAGATAAGATAGGACTACTAGTAGCTCCTTATTATATATAGGGTAGTTATACTCTGCTAGTAATAGCTTTCTTAAGTAAAATACTATTAGGCGCTTAGTGCCCTCTAGGTTAGCTTAGGAGAGCACTCCTCTAAGGGCAAACCTAGAGTAATTAGTCTCTATTACTATCTTATCCTCTAGGTTAAACTAGCGGAGGATTAGTTAGGTGCTAAATAGCTACTTAAGCTCCTTAAATGCCTTATTTTAGTTCTTCCTCTAGCGGAATACTATATTTTTCTTAGTAAGCTATATTAGTAGCTTAATAATCTCCCTATAACTAAGTATAAATATATTATAGTAGTTAGTAAACCCTAGGAAGCTCTAGACCCCTTTAGGTGAGGTAGGAGGTAGCTACTTGGTAATTATCTAGAGCTTCTCAGGATTATAAGAGAGGCCCTTCCCTACTATTATAATAAACCCTATATATTTAACCTTTTTAATTAAGAACTTATACTTTATAGGATTGAGGTTAAGTGTAGCTACTACTAGCCTCTAGAGAACCTCCTGGACCTTCTTCTTATAGTTCTTCTTTATTCTATTTAAGTAGATTAGTATATTATTTATATAGGCTATGATGAAATTATCTAAGAAGTCTTATAGCGCGCTATTAATATATTATTAAAAGCTAGTGGGGGCGCTAGTGAGGCTAAAGGGGCATATTACCTACTTAAATAGGCTATACTAGGTATAGAATGCTATTCTCTTCTAGTGCCCCTCTATAATCTATAGCTTATAGAAGATAGCTACTATATCTAACTTTATATACTATTTAGCTATACTAATATAGTATAATATTTTAGAGATTAATATTAGGGGGTATTAGTCCTTCTTAGTAATTACATTTAGAGCCCTATAGTTAATATAGAAGTAAATACCTCTATCTTGCTTCCTTATAAAGAGTACTAGGGTACTAGCTAGTGAGCT
Organism: Colletotrichum euphorbiae; assembly: GCA_037178605.1. NCBI lineage: Eukaryota > Fungi > Ascomycota > Sordariomycetes > Glomerellales > Glomerellaceae > Colletotrichum > Colletotrichum euphorbiae. The sequence continues at coordinate 17,302 of JAXCEF010000515.1, read as the reverse complement.
ACTAGCTTAAATAAACCCCTTATCTAGGAGGTCCTATAGGTTATTTTTGAGTAGTAGTAGTTCCTCCCGCAATATACTATAAAGGGGTCTCTAGGGGAGTAGTAGTTCTCTCCTATCAATAGTAGGGATAAGATTAATCTAGTAGTTTACTCTAAGCTAGCTAGAGTGAAGTAGGTAGGCCTTATTTAGGTTAAATAAGCTAGGGAACTCCTTTAGGATCTAGGCTAGTACTCTATATTATTAGTTCTCCTTTAGCTTTAGGTTAAGAGCCTTCTCAATATCTACTAAGCTAACTGCTCGAACTTATGCCTCTCTAGCGCCTCCCTAGTGCTTACTCTACCTCCTCGCTAGGTATTAATAGATTATAGAGAATAGCGTAGCATCTAGGAATCTTATAGCCCTTATCTCTATTATAAGAGTTAATTCTTTTTACTCCTTTAGGTATAGCTTAATAAAGCCCTAGCTATAGCGTATCTAGTAGGCCATAGTATTATATATAACTTTATTCTGCTCTATTTATAGCTATCTTAATAGGATCTCTAGGTTAAGGCTTTCTACTATATATATAAATATGCGCTAGATATAGCTATTTATCTCTAAACTAAAGGCTATTATACTTAGGGCGTTATTTAGTAACGGATTACTAAGGGTATACCCCCTTATAAGTTATTACTTCTTTTTAATATATAAAAGGTAGAGGCATTAGACTAGAGACTAGCTAATTATTATATAAGTATTACTATTAGTATTAACTAGGGCGTAAGCTAGGTATCCTTTATTAACTCTAACTTATATAATAGTAGGTTTATTATTTACTAGCTACTCTATTTTATATTATTTCTAACCTAATATCTCCTCTTTAGTAGGCTCTAGGGCCTGACTTTGCTCTAGAGTTAGTTTTTTCCTAACTCTTTATTATTCTTAGAGGGGTATATCTCTACTTAGTAGTCCTCCTCTTTCTCTCTATTAGTAGAATTAACCTTTAAGGTCCTAACTTTAGTGATTCTTAGTAGTTAGTTATCCCTTATAGGGTAGCGCTATGCAATATAGCCCTTAACCGTATAGGTATAGTAGGTGTGGGTATCTTTAGGGTGGATATCCTTATCCCTTTGCTAATAGGGATATACTAGGTAGCTATTAGAGAATAACTCTAAGTCATATTGGGGGCGACGTTTCTCCTTCGCCCTCAAGACGCATATAGCCCCAGTTATATAGGTATCTCTATTAGTATCTTTAGCTGCTAGCTTCTAGTAGGGAGCTTAGAGATAGCTTAGAGCTTTCTAGCATTTAACCTTCTAGGTAATATTCTAGACATTTAAGAGCTACCTACTATAGTTAGAAGGTAGGTTAATAGTAATTAACTAGTCTTTTAGCCTAGGAGTAAGGGCAGCCTCTAGGAGGGATATTTAGACCTTGCTAGGCTAGTTGCTACCCCCCGCATCTGCTAGGGTCCGCTTAAATCTCAGCAAGAAGGCTGAGAGGGACTCTATCTCTCTCTACTAGAGGGTCTATAGTTAGGCTACTACTTAAGGCTATAGGTTATAATCCTTTTAGGTTTAGTTGAGGTAAGCTATAAAATCCTTAGGGTTATATTTTCCTTTCTTACTACCTGCTCTATAGAAAGTAGAGACTACTAGTTAGGGGTTAATATCTAGATATAAATTAATAACATATTACGCCTCTATATCTATAAAGTAAAAGACCTAGTTAATTATAAGAATATATCTTATTTATTATGCTTATAAGGCGTATTCTCTCTACTAGCCTAAGAACTTTGGGGGTAAGAGTAGTAGCTTCCAAGTTACTACACTAGGTATTACTAGTAGTCTACTAGTAGTAGTTATCTAGGGGGGTATAGCTAATTGCTAGTTACCCCTCTATAGCTCTTATATTTACTACTAGAGGTAGTTTTATACTATTACTAAGTTAGTATATAATAGCTTACCTTAGCTATTAACTATCAGGTTATTAACTATCTTAGTAACTAGTAGGGAGCAGCGCTTAACTTATCTCTCGTCCTTATAGTAGTGAGCTTTAAATATGTGAAGGGCTGGACCTGAGTCTATGCAATAATAGGTGGCGTAATCCTGTTTATTTAAAGCTGAAGAGGGAAAAGGAAGGGTTTTCCGCTTTAGTGCGGTTACGCTAGGTTTATGGGTGGCTACTAGGTGGGCCCTAAGAGCGGTGAATCTGGGCAGAAGCCCAGATAGTTCCAACTGGGCGTAGCCCGTAATAATAATATATATAGAGAGAGCGTTATTTATATTATCTTCGCTACTACCCCTAGGCACCTAGATTTAGTTATAGAAGATTAAGTAGTAGGCGGCATTAATACCGCACTCTGCGATTTATACCTTAAGGCCTAGTGCAAGCGGGAAGCTACATTCCCCTTATCTAATAGTGCGATATACTATAGCATACTGTGGGTTATTCTAAAGCATTTTATCCTATAGCTACTAGAGTTCTATATCTTTACAGATAGAGATCTCTAGTAGGGCGTCTTCCTCCTCACCACCTGCCCGCTAAGCTACTTATATAAGTAATACTAAATCTAGGATAGCCTAGATTACTTGCTCTTATTTTTAATTATTATCCCAGTCGCTTAGCACGTCTTATTCGCATTAAGATAGCGCGTCTAGAGTAGTAGCGAGTGCGCTTAGGCGGTATTCTAGCTTAAAGTTATACTTAGAGAGCTCTTCTATTTAGTAGCTTTAGCGCTCTATTAACTTTTGCTTCTTCGCGAAGTATTTTAGGCTCTTATAGTCTATTAGCACCTTGAACTTGCGGACGCTATATAACTCTATATTTTATACTACTAAGTATATAATAACTATAAGAAGTTCCTTATTATATATTAGGTAGTTATACTAAGTAAGCGTGGGTTTTTATAAGCAGTAAGCAACTAGTTAGAGCTGCCCCTTCTTATCCTATTATACTAATATGCCGCCTAGTATATATCTAGAGTAGTTTGTCTCTACTACTATTGTTGCATTCAGGTTGAAGTAGCGCAGCACTAGTGTGAATAAGAACTTAGGTTTAAGCATCTTAAATGCGGCCTTTTGCGCCTCTCCCTAGCTAAAAGGCACTCCCTTATAGTTAAGTTAATTTAGGGCTACTATAATACTAGTATATCCCTTAATAAATACATAATAATAATTTATAAAACCTAGGAAGCTTTGCACGCCCTTAATAGTCTTTAGCGCGGCTTATTCCTAGATAGCGCGAACCTTCTCTAGGTCGCATACAATACCTTCGCCCGCCTTCAGAATAAATCTAATATACTTAATGGTTTTAACTGAGAACTCTAATTTTAATAGGTCTAGGTTCAGGCCTATATCTTTTAGCCTCTAAAGAACCTACTTAACTTTTACTTTGTAGTCCGCTCTTAAGCTGCTTAAATAAATAAGGATATTATTAATATATATAGTTATAAAGTTATTAAGAAACTTCTAGAGCGTCTTATTAATATATTGGTAGAAGGTTGTGGGGGCCCCTGTGAGTCTAAATAGGCAGATAAGCTATTTAAAGAGCCTATACTATATCCTAAAGGCAGTTCTTAGGATATCTTTGTCTCTCACATGGATCTTATGGAAGGCTGTAATTATATTAAGCTTAGTATACTATTTAGCTGCGCTAATCTATTAGAGGGTTTCTATAATTAGCAGCAGCAGGTAGCGGTTCTTCCTAGTAATTGCGTTTAGTATGCAATAGTTATAAAAAATAGATACTACCCCCTAGCTTCTACATAAATAGTACTGGCGCGCCTGCGGGTAAGCTGCTTGCCTAGATAAATCCCTTGTCTAGTAGGTTAGTAAGCGTTTTCTAAAGAACTAGCAACTCTTCCCGAGATATACTATATAGCGGGCCCTATAGCAGCGGTGCTTCTTATCCGCTCGCGTCGCGCTCTAGCCGTATTTTATAGTTAATACTAGGCCGCGAGGGCGGCAGTGGGTGCGCCTTAGATAGTTTAAATAGGTCTATAAACTCTATAAAATAAACTAGGAGCTTTATAGTAATATTAGTAGGTAGTTCCTTTACCTATAGGGCTTTATTAATATCTGCTATACTTATTAACTAAATAATGGATACTGCTTTAAGTAGTAACCTTAATAACCTTCCTATAGCTACCTATTAGTATACTGCCCTAAAGGAGGTAGCATTAAGGAACTAAGCCTCCCTAATTTTATAAATACAAACTAATTCTTTTTAGATAGATAATAGGATGTTTACTCGCGCTTTACTATAGAAGATATACTATTTAGCTATAAACTAGATAATATAGTTATACTCTATCTAGGGTTTTCTAAAGAATAGGTCCGCATTAAGACTGCAAACTATATACGCGTAGATCTACTATATATACCTACTTATTTCAATCTCATAAGTTACTATACCTTTAGTAGCAATACGATCTATATTATTTGTGAAGCCGCGCAGATAATACTTCTAGTAATTAGTATATAGTAGTTAGAGTTAGTAGGTAAACTTGTGATCTATAAGGGCGTAAATATTATAACTATAGTCTAGAAGAGCTTAGGTAGAGCAGCCTTTATTAATCTTAACTATAAGAGTTATAGAAGATCTACTTATACTATATTTCGCCCTAAAAGCTTCCTAGCCTACCCGCTCCTCCTCTATATACTCCACCGCCCGATTTCACAGCGGAGTTACTCTTTTCCCAACTTACTATTATTATCTAGCTTACTCAAGGCGTCGCTTATATCGCCCTCGCTATTATTAGCTCTAGCTACTTAAGCGCTACTTATCTTCTAGTAGGAGTAGTTGCGCTTAATATAGCTAACATCATTATATCTACACAATAGTAGTAGTTCTCGGGGCCCTTAGTATCCTTAAAGCCCTGTTTTACCTCCTTTACTACCCGCACCAATCTAGTTATATGTATATTGCTATTGCTATTAACTTGCGAGGTAGGCGCGCGAGGTTAAGCTCTACTAGTAGTAGCCTTTGCGCAGTTGAAATCCTCAAGCTTCTAAGCAATATCCTAGATAACTATAATATACTCTATATATATAGTGGGGGTATTTTTAGTAATAAGTTAGTCTATAAGGTTATATAAGAGGGATATCTATAAAAAGTTAATTTATATACTGCTTACCTAGTCTGCTCTACTAGCTTACGCTAAGGTGCGTTTAAATTGCGGGAGGAAAGTAGTAAAGGTCTTATTCCTCTTGATATATAAGCTAGATAATTAGGCTATTACGCACTAGGTGATATTCGGGTTAAGGTAGGAGCAGTTAAGGTAGCCTATAAAGTTATCTAGGTTATAAGTATAGCCTAGTCTACTAGTATTATAAAAAGTCTATATAACCTTATGCAGCATATCGCCTAGATATATATAGATATAGTATAATATCTCCTAATAGGTCTTAAAGAAGCGCCTATCTAGCGCGAGCTTATTATATATCTATATGCTCTACGCGGGGTATTCCTCACAGCACCCCAAGTACTTTGGGGGGTTAGGGAGAGGCTTCTAGCAGAAGGTTGAGAGCTTAGCTGCAGCGGCTAGCTCTGAAGTAGCTGCTGCGGTAGTAGTTATGCCCTCCGCGCTAGGTATAGAGGTAGGAGCTCGCGCACTGCCCTTTATAGCTTATATATATTACTTAAGCCTCGTTATTATATTCTATATATTAGTAAGGACTGCCTCTAGGCTTGCTACAAATACTGCCTATACTAGCGGGGCAGCTACTATCCCTTTGCCTTCTATCGCGCGGTATAATTAGCAAGGCGCTAGGATACTACGGAGAGTATAGATACATGAAGGGCATAGCCCGGGTTTATTTAATGAAGGGGTGCTATGAATTAGAGGTAATCTATATTGAGGAGAGAAGGCTTAAGTCTGCAGGCTTATGTAGTGCTCGAGCGGCTTTTATGCAGTTATGTAATGGGGCCGCAAGCCTTCGCATACTTGCTACCACCAAAGTAGCGTAGCCCTAGTGGCTTAGAGGCGGGCGCAGCCCGGCCCGTAACAAGGCCTATATATCTAAACTAAACTAAAGTACACTATTACTGCCCCTTAAGTCAGGCGTTTTCTAGCTAATCGCCTCCCGCGCTTAGTGTTTCTAGCCCCAGAGGCTGCTTATGGTGCAAGCTTCCCCTATTTCCGGCTTATATCTCCCAGCCGGAGCCGGTGATGCAGAGGTCTAGGGCCCACTGAAGCCGGGGCCGGCGTTTTCACAAAATCCGGACAGGGGACCCCCGGGTGGTTTAGGTAGGGGTGATGCTATTAATGGGGTCTCTGTTTTTTAGCTCTTAGTAATCCTCTTGTGGCCCTTTTATAGTGGGTTGAAATAGGGCTAGGCGATCCTCTTATAGTCCTTCTGCAATAAGTTAACTTATTGATAGGGCTGGGCTAGTAGCTATAGCTAATGCTCTTATTAGTATTATAATATTATTATTCTAGAAGTTAGTAATATCTCTATTAAACTCTTCTCTATTCTAGGTTTTAGTGAATATAGTACTCCTCTTAATCTACTTATTGATTTCTTTAGTGGTTTAAAAGTAGAGGTCTTCCTGGATTGCGATATTATATATATAGTTTGTAATATATAATCTATCTTACGCAATATAGATACTATAGTCTGTGAGATATTAGTAGAGCTTCCTAATAGCTACTGGGGTCCTTTTTTAGAAAAGCTTAATAGGTAGGCCCGTGAAGTTCACTATGACTTCTATCTATAGGTCTTTGCTAAAGAGTCTATCGTAGTAATATATTTTAATATAGTATATAATCTTTGCAGTTACTTATTTTCTAGTAGTTTTATTATTAAAACTAATATCTTAGCTCTAGTCTTTTTTATCTACTAGAGCTTTATATTAATATTAGTAGCTTTATAATAAGTTTAAGTAGTTAATTTAGTAGTATTAGTGTTACTAAAGATCCCTTAGGGGTGCTTATTTATAGCTATTTAGCTAGTAGTGGCACTAGTATTGAGGGTCCTGGAGTCGCTATTATATATAAATGAGATATAACTAATAATTTAGAGGATTAATTAGGTAATCATATGCTATTTGTCTAGTGATTTCATCTCTAGCTCTCCTCATCCTTAGTAGTGGGTGCTAATAAGAGATAGTAATAATAATAATAGGTGGTTCTTATCTAAAGTAGAGGCTTATAATATATAGAATTTAACGTTATTTCGTTTTATTTGTTGTCTCTACTAGTTAGGTATTATGTCATATAGTTAAATAATGCGCTATTTGAGGTTTAAGTTATCTTATTTTATCCTGACTTATATTTTAGTGTTAAATATGATATGCTCTTCGTTTTATAATATGAGGGTCTCAGGAGAGTTAATTATTGCGTATAGGTCAACTTATTAAGGTATTACCAAACCTCTTTTATAGTTATCTTCCTCCTTGAGGGTCTTATAGTAGTGATATTAATAATAGTGAGAGTTACGTAATAAATATAAGGATTAAAAGCGTCCTTCAAAGAGGTTGATATATATATCTATCCGCTTATAGTATATTAATTGATCTAAGTAGTATAAAAGGGCTTTCTGCTAATAATTTTCCAATGGGTTTAGTATATTGAATTAATTATTAACTAAGATAGAGCTTTCATCTCTTTAAGTAGTGACCTTGCTAATCTGCAGTTTTATAGCGTAGCTATAAGTAGTACAATAGTAAAGTTAACCACTAATTAGTATTAGTTTCATATAGGGTGGGTAATAGTACGCGCATATAGCCCTGATATATATTATTTGTATTGAAGCTATTCTGAAGTGCGAGTGTGTATATATAAGAGTTTAAGATATAAACTAGCTACGTGGGCAATGGTGTTATGCTATATTGGGCCTGCAAATATAGTTACGTGATGTACATATGTATATATGATATCGTATCTTGCAGAGCGCCCATCCTGCCACTCCATGGGTTACGGGGTTATTGCAACAGGCATATAATAGAAACTAATTTAATAATAAAGAATATCTTATCTTTAGAATAGAGGCTATTAAGCTTACTATAAGCAAGCTTAGTATCTTTAGTCCCTAGTAGAAAAGGGCGAGAGGCCTTAACCTAGCTTTACTAACTATTAATAAAGTTAATATATATACCTTCTTTATTAAGTATTAAAATAATACCATATGTTACGGGCTACGCCCGGTTGGAACCTTTTGGGCTTCTGCCCAGATTCACCGCTCTTAGGGCCCACCCAGTGGCCACCCAGAAACCCAGCGTAACCGTGCCAAAGCGGAAAACCCCTTCTTTTCCTCTTCAGCTTCAAATAAACAGTGTTACGCCACCTCTTGTCGCACAGACTCGGGTCTAGCCCTTCGCACCATAATTACAAAAAACATTATAATAATCAAAAACTAACTTTAGGTAAGCTACAAAAGCAGACTTACTAATATAGATCTTAATACTAGTAGCTAACTTAATTATTAGAATACTATTAAAGCGGGAGATACTATAAGAAGGAACTTCTATAGAGCTAGGATTTATAGCAGGAATATTACTAGATACTATAGTATAGAGGGCTTCCTCTATTATAATAGATAGAGCATTAGAGCATCCCAAGAAAAGAGTATTAATATTAGCCTAATTAATAAGGTTTATAGTATTAATACTATTAAAGTAAGTTAAAATACTAACTCTTATCTCTTTAGGGATACTGCGTAGCTTAGTAGAAGGGTTTCATAAGAAGACTAACTTTAGGGTATCTAGAATAACGCTATTAACTATAGGAGGGATCTAGAAATAAAAACACCACAGCTAGTCTCAATTACTAGCTACTGGAGAAGCTAGGAGGTTAGCATAGCAAACTACAGCAAAACCAGAATCATAGAGAGAGGTTATAATAGCTTATATAAAGTTAACCATCCTAATAATAGAGAGAATACTCTTATAGGTTATATTAGTAGTTATACTATGTATAGAGCAGAACTTTATAATCCCCTTTTTAAAGTTAATAAGTAAACTATAATCTTTATAAAAGATATACCTAAGAGCAGGTTTACACTAAGTAAGTCTATAACTCCTATAATAATAATAGTATAAACCTAGATAGGTATGCTACTAAGTATACCTAGAAGGTAGAAATTAAAAGTAGCTTCCTCTATAACCTCAAAGAATAAGTTTATAGCGGCTATATAGCAGGGATCTACTAGGCATAAGTAGGCCTTACTAATAAAGCAATCTATTTACTATTAGTTAATAAGAGTAATAGAAGCACTAGTATTAATATAAACTTCCTCTATAAGCTTATTAACTTAAGTAGATATATAGAGGCGGAGATAGGTCCGCTTATAGAGGCGAGTGCTCTTCCGCAGTTTGGGGGAGGTATTAATAACTTAGCTAGCCTCTAAGGTGAAATTAGCAATATAAGTAGTAGTAGGTGCAGTAGCATCAATAGTAAGGCCTATAAAGAGGGGGCAATTAGTATCTAAAGCTAATACGTCGCTAGAGTTACAAACAAGATCATCCCATATAGGCTAGTAGTTAGTCTCCTCCTTAAGAGAGGAAAGCATTACTAGGTTAGAGCTATAATTACTTATTTATCCTACTTATAGCTAATATAAGTCAGATAAATTAGGTTATTTATAAAAATCAATAAGCTTATATCTATTATTAATAAGGTAGTTAATAATAGTCTTAAGTTTAGTATCGTTAAAAACCTAGTAAGCTTAATTACTATAATAGTATTAAGCTATCTATTATAAGTAGTTAAACTATTAAAGATATTCCCAAAGCCTTTAAGCATTATAGTAGCCGCCCTAGGGGGCTTAGTTACCTACTAGCTTATTAGCTTAATATGTGGTATTTTAATTACTAGCAAGGTTTAGCTGGAATCCCCCGCCATATCCAGATTAGTAATACTAATAGGTCTATTGCGGGGAATCCCAATTCAAAATAACCCTAATAAGTAGAGTTATCTAGTATAGCTAAGTAGAGGGCGTAGTAAGCTCCGAGGCTAGATGAGAAAGGAGCATAAGCACGCTAGATAGTATAGCGGTTTTTATCTATAAGGGAGAGATATATATCCATTATATCTATTATCCTAGGCTTATGGAGAAATTATTAGAGTTCTAGATTAAGGGATTAATAAAAGACTATAAGTAACTAATAAGAAGTAATAGATCCTATACCCTCATATTCTTAAAGACTTTATAAGTATATTAGCAGATATTATCTTCACTATTAATTTGGTTAAGAATAAATTAATTCTCCTAGAGCTAAGTCTAAACTTCTATTATAATAGAAGCGAACTTCTATTAAATAGTATTATATAACGCAAGCAACTTATTTAAGTAGTAATACTACCACTTCATATCCATAAGAATATAAACCTACTATAAAAGAGTAGGGCCTTAGAGGAGAGCCTCCTACTAAGTAGTAATAGCTATATAGTAGTGGGGATACTTAGCTAGAGCTAGATATCTACTTCATAATAGTATATAACTCTATAGTTATAGAAAACCAGCTCCTTACTATACCTCAAAGCGGGGGCATTAAGCTAAAATACTCTATAATCCTGCGATATTTAGGGCTTGAAAGGCGCTAGAGCTAGCTATACCTATATAGCAAAGCCCTATATAACTACTAGAGCAAGAATATCTAAGAAGAGACTATATAGGTTCTAGAAGGCGTTATTCCCTCTATAAATATACTAAGGTAGTAGGCTATAGGGGGGTTACTAAGGAACTCTAGGTATTAGTAGGCTATTACTAGGGGAACCCTACTATAAATAGCTTAGTAGAGTAGTACTTTATCTCACTACTTCTAGGCCTAGGGGAGCTATTAAAATAGTAGCATCCCTAGTAGGACTAGTATGAGTACTATCCAGAGGGGCCAGTATAATAGCAGCCTTTCTAGTAGAACTAATATAAGTAATATCTAGAGAGGCTAATATAATAGTAATTTTCCTAATAGAATCAATATAAATACCAGCTAGTAGGAAATATAAGGAGTTAGTATGATATATTAATAGGGTAGTAACCTAACTTATAGTTAGAGGTTTTAATAATGCCCCAAGAGGTACTTAAGTCTCTACCTTTATTAGCGCTCTAGGTTCTTGAGGAGGCTACTAGAGTAGAGGGGGAGTGCATAGTAGTATAGTAGCTATAAAAGTAAGCTATCTAGTATTATAAACTTAGATCTCATTAGGGCTAAAGTTACTAAAAGAGCTATAGAGAGTACTAGATTTATAATAATAAAGAAGAACCCTTATTATACTACTAATAGTCTCCCTTAGTAAGTAGGTATTAATATTCTATCTATTAATATAAAGTAGCTTATTAAGCTAGCTAGTATTATAGGAAGCCTATAGAATATAAAGTATTTAGCCTATATCTCAATAGAGACTACCTAATACCACTATATTAAATAGGAAAGCCTAACTAAAGCTATAAACCACTAGGTTATATTTATAGTAATTTATAAAAACCGCAAAATAGGAGGCATTATTTTATTATACCTCTATAAAATGGAGCGAAGGGAGAAATAACCTAGTAGGAGACTTTTATTAGTCTATTATAATAGATTCCTTCGAGCTTAAGCCTAAACCTAAGCCCTTATCCTAATGCAAACGTCTCATACGCCTCTTTTAGGCTCCCGCTATAAAGCAAGCGTGGAGTGGAGGGACTTAGTAAGGTTATGATCTAAAGAAGAAAGTAGTCATACTACTAGATATTAGCATCTTCTCAATATATCTATAGCAGTACTAAGGTAGTAATAAGACATTTAATAAATAATAGTAAATAGGAATAATATATAGTAAAATAATTAAAGATAGGTCTTAGTATAAAAGGAGTGAAAGTCTTATACTATCATATCCTATTCTACTAGTCTTATTTATAAACGGCAGACGCCACATAATAGTAGCAGTATGCTACGTAGCAGTAACTATACGTTACGGTACGTAATAGTAACTGCGCACTATTTATATAGTAATAGAGGGGGTCTATAGATCGTTAGTGATATAACCAGATAGTGCAGCCTAGGCGTTTATAGTGGGGAGAGAGCTACTAGCATACTTAGTGCCGCAGAGGCTAAGAGTAGCGTTATCATTATTATTATTGTTATTATTGTTGTTATTATTATTAGTGCCGCCTATAGAGAAGAGAGCAGTAGAGCTATCCTTATTAGTAAATAGCTCCCTAGCCTTATTGCAATTAAGGAAGGCAGTAAGGTTGCGGGCGTATAGCGCCTTAGCAGCAATATCTTCAAGAGAGGGCTTTAAATAGGTTAAGAGGAAGAATTAAGTAGCAAAGAGCGGAGGTTACTTATGGATATAGTAAGCGCAGTAGGTAGATATATAGTAGTTATTTAGTAGAGAATAAATAGAAGGTAAGAAGAGATTTTAGAAAGCGAAGGGAGCGGGTCATAACTACTATACTATATAGGCTACCTACTACTAACTAATTAGCAATAAGCGCGCTATTACTGCGTATAGACCTATAGAGGGGGTATTCTTATAGGCTGGGCTGCGCCCGCCTCTAAGCTACTAGAGCTATACTACTTTAGTTATAGTAAGCATATAAAAGGCCTATAGCCCCACTTTATGACCACATAAAAGCGGCTTAAGTACTATATAAGCCTGCAGACTTAAACTTTCTTTTCTTAGTATAGATTACTTTGTATATATAGCACTCCTTTATTAAATAAACTAGGCCTCGCCCGTCACACTATCTAATTACGAAAGAAATAAGGTAAGAATAGTAAGATAAGTATAGATATGATTATAACATCTATATACTAAAGAGAATAAAAAGAAAGTTAAAAAGAAGATTAAAAGATAATAAAAGAATATAAAAGATATTAATTCTCGCCCCTAACTATCCTAATTAGACCTCATATTTATATGGGGTCCTTTAGCGTACTAATTAAGGAAAGAAGAAAGCTTAAAGAAAACAAGACTAGCTAATATATTCGCTGTCTAGCTCCAACTATCCCCATTACTATTCTAAACAAACTCAAATGATAGCAATCTATACTTCCAGGCAGTAAAGCAAAAGAGAAAGAAAACATAAAAAAAGGAATAGAGCCTAAGCTTTAATAGAAAAAAACCCGAAAATAGCTGATTCGTCCCCTTGCGATCCTGAATAGACTTAAAGATCGCAATATGCCCTGCATTCTAAGGCGCTGCCTAGCTCCAATATTATCCCCATTACTATTCTAAATAGACTCAAAGGATAGCAATCCACACTTCCGGGCAGCAAAGTAAAAGAGAAAGGAAAGGAAGAAAAACAAAACCTAAGCTTCAACAAAGAAAATTAGCCTATTTATCCCCTTATAATCGTAAACAGACTTAAGAATCACAATATACTATATATTCTAACACGCCATCCAGCCGTTCAATTCTTCTAATTAATAACTAATCCAAAAGCGAAAATTTATTATAAGCATCCCTAACATAAAGTAAACAAATGAAACAAAATAAAAGCAAAAGAATATAGTTCCCTTCTCAATCTCTATACTTATCCCCAGTCTAGACCTCTCTAGGGAAGTATATTATTCTTAATTAGAGTAATAGTTATAATATAACTCAGTATTATTAAATAAAAAATTTAGCTTAAACAGTTAGAATTAAAAGAAATTTTAGTATAGCTTAGTAGATAAAAGGAATAACTAAGGGCCTGAACTAGCGTTGCTGCTGCGATTAGGGTGACCCTAACCCAAAACAACAAATAGCAGCTACTAAACCTTCTTTATAAAGCCTATACACAGCCTGAACAGACTTTAACTATTAAGCCTAAATCCTACTCTGGAGATAATATGCTTCCTCTTCTAGAAAGTAGGGCCTGCTCGACCTAAAGTTAGTGCGCTATCTAATCTACTTACTATTAGCGCCGGAGGAAGCGCAATTAAAAGGAAGTCCCTAGATCTACTACCATCAACCTATATATTATTTCTAGCCAAACCTAATCTAGGAAAACCTTACTGCGCTCTACTTCTCCTCTATTACTTTCTCTAATTAGCTCTGCTCGCGCCTATATTTAAAATTAAAATAGAGCTTACTACGTTTCTAATAAATATCTCTAGGAGTTAAGTAGCATTATTAAGAGTTATTAAGTTTATGCTCTAAAGTTAGAGGTATTCATAATACTTATATAGATCTAGTCTATACAGAATTATTATTCTGCTTAAGCATTATTAGAATAGACTATATATAGGTCTAGGTAAAGTACTACCTCATATAGTAATAAGGAGATCAGGTATTTAATTCACTCACGAGGCACTATTAGAACGACGCAGAGGATGCGTGTAAGCAGGCAGCTAAGAATAGCTACTAAAATCAATACAAAACAACCCCTAACTAGAGTCGTGCGCCCTTAGTAATAACACTAGTAAAGGCGACTTACTACTAAATAGTCCTTAGAGTGAGGGAAACTTATATAGAGCTAAAGAACTTGTAATTAGGGTTCCTTAGGTGGTGAGATTTCCCTGGAATATTGCGGAATTAGGTAATATACTTTATTAAAGTAATACAATATCCTAAAAATAAGCTTAAGGTAGCTAGCCGTCTGATTAAGAAAGAAATAAGGTAAAAATAATAAGATAAATATAGGTATAATTATAGTATCTACTAAAGAGAATAAAAAGAAAGTTAAAAAGAAGATTAAAAATAATAAAAGGATATCAAAGATACTAATTCTTACCCCTAACTATTCTAATTAGACCTCATATTTATATAAGGTTCTTTAGAGTACAAACTAAGAAAAGAAGAAAGTTTAAAGAAAATAAGACTAGCTAATATATTCGCTGCCTAGCTCCAGTAGTTACTACTAATAGGTAATAGAAAACTAGCGTAATAAGTTTATAATATAAGAGATGTTATTAATAATATAAGGGCTATATATAATAATACTATAAGGACTATATAATAGAGGCTAAATATATAGCACAGTATACCACAGTGTTACTAGTACTATATGTACTATGTGAAGAAGCCTCTAGAAGGTTGTTGAAAATGCTAGTATTTGCTCCCTAGAAATAAGCTTGAACCTAACTTAGGTTAAGGTTATGCTATAACTAAATAGCAAGCCTATATAGGAAATAAGTAGGGCAGCTTTTATAAGCAGCTTATGCAGCCTAGAAGGTTCTAGGACCTAAGCTCTAAGTATAAAAGAAGCGCTACCCCCCGACATACTCTTGCTTACTTAGAAGATAGAGACTTTAATATTAAGTTTTTATATATACTATTACCCTTTTGAGCTATCGATTACGTCATCTATCGATTACATAACCTAAGATATAATACTTAAGGAGATAAATACTATAGAGGTAGAAGCCTATACTAAATAGTTCCTAACTTGTTACTTCTACTTCTATAAGTTCCTATATAGTATGATTAGTAATTAGGGGTCTAACTAAATAAGCTACTTCTAGACTAAGTTCTACTAACTTATTAGAATAACCTAGTTATTAAGAATAGTTAGTATACTACTTATAGACTAATAATAAAATAGAGATATAGAACTAGGAGATCTAAGCTATTTTATAAGTATATATAACTTAAGTATAAGATAACTAGGGAAAGCTACTCCCTACTACCCAACTAATATCTAAAAGGAGGGTTAGTAATATAACTAGACTCTTTCTATTCTTTCTAGAGCAGAAATACTATATTAACTCTATACTAGTTATAGAAAAAGAACCTATTATACCTATTATTAAATAAATAGCAGCTACTCTCATAATAAGTAAGCTTAAGAGTATAGTAAATTTGTTTAATTTAGTATAGCTTAGTAATAAAGTAAGGAAAATATGAATAAGTATAGATCCCTAGCAGAGAGGTACTAAATAAGTAATAAGGTCTAGTTATCAATAGTAAACTATAGAGCTCTAGGCTTAATAAGAAGCCTTTATAGCTATACTATAAGTATATAGTTATAAATATATTAAGCTCCTATATCATAAAACTAGATATTCTAGAAAATATCTATTATAGATTCTAGATTAACTTTCTCTATAAGGTACTAAAGAAACCCCTATCTACTTAGTTATAAGTAGATTCTTAGCTACTATTAATTATTACTAATAATAGCAAGTTTAAATCGCGCATAGAGGAAATCTACATAGCGGAGTAGAGAGTAATTAGGAGAGGATAGTAGCATAATGTATTAACTAAGTGGGAAGGATATATAGAGCCTACTTAGGAGCTAGCAGAGGCTATTGTAGAGACTAAAGTAGTAAGTAAGTATAAAGAGAGGTATAGGCTAATTATAGTTAATAATAGTAATTTAGACTATACCTAGAGAGCTCCTAGCTAGGGGGGAGAATAATGTTATAAGCTATACCTAGTTAGAACTATCTAAGCTTCTGCGTAGATTGACTACCCTTAGGGCCTACCTAATAGCTACCTAGTAGCTACCTATAAACCGAGTATAACCTTACTAAAGTGGAAAATTCTCCCTTTTTCTCTTTAGCTTTGAATAGACAGTATTATGCTATCTCTTATTATAAGACTTAGGTCCAGCCCGTTGCAGTTAGTAATAGTAGTATTATATATAGTAACTATATTATTAGCTTAGAGTATAACTACTAAGCTGTTTACTATACTACTATTAGAGTAATTAGAGATATCTAAGATAATAAGCTTTTATCTATCTCTAATATAGCTCTAAAAGGCGCCTTCTATACTTAGACTAGCTATATAAGAGTTAATACTATCCTAAAGTTTGAAGGAAGCCGCTTTAATATATAGGAGCGTAATCTAGAGGATCTTATTCTCGCGTCTATATAGAGTAATTGTAATTACTATAGTAGGTATAGTAGTAGTTATTATAAACGAGGTTTTATAGTATTCTAGCGAATAATATATATTAAATCATTGATTATTAAATAGAGTAATAAATTTATATGTATACTTATATATTATAAGAATCTAACTTACATGCTCTTTTTGCTTATTAATATGCGAAGCCCTTTTGCGGCGCGCGTATAGTAGGCCTAGCGCGCCCGGAGTCCGCCCGGGGTCCGCCTGGGTATTAGGCGCATCCCCAGCCTCGTCTGTTATGCTCCTGGGCCCATAATTTGACAAATACGGGCACCGGAACATCTGGGCTGTGCGTACATCGCTTATGAGATGTGGGTCTGCTCGGCCTGACACAAAGGAGGCCCCGATGCTGGTTCACTAAGTCCACTAAGTAATCTATCCCACCCACTTTGACACAACATGGTGCATCCGAGTACTAAAACTGAACACGGTTGAGCTCTCATTTCGGTAGCTCAGCATGTTTTTCGTAAGCTCTCTGCATCAGTGTAATTGGTATCACCCCCTTTGACGAGGAAAAGAAGATACCATATAAACTCAGCTTGGTCCAAATCCCGCCCCCCC